>NDXB01015901.1:10795-27558 GCA_002631895.1 Agapornis roseicollis | reverse complement strand
AAAACCAGGCAAAAAGAAAAAAAAAAAAAAAAAAAAAAAACCAAACCAGGTTTTCAAAGACAAATCTATGCAATACAAGGACTCCAGGAACTAAAGCCTGAAGCAGCTGACTTGTATGTCCCAGCTCCCGATGTGGCATCTAGGACCCAGAGTTTGGTGATTTGGGACTCACTGAACTATAAGCTGCTAAAGAGAGTTCACAGTTCACTGGGCATGAGAATTTAAAAGCCTGAGCCTTGAGTGTTCTTCTGTTAAAGGCTCTTCAGCAGGGTGGCTGTCTCTACCCCCTTGCCTGCTGGTCAGGACTCTTCCTGGGGAAGGATCACCTCAAGCTTCATCAAGCTAAGGATGGATTCAGAAGCAAGTTGCCTTCAGGCAGTCAAACTGAATCCCCATTTCCATTGTCTCAGAGCTACTAACCAGTATCCTAGCCAGAAGGAAGATGGAGTTGAAGAGTCACCTCTATCTGTTGCCTGCCTGGCTGGTTGGCTTCTCTGTCTAACATCCCTTCACATACAGCCTCATGGGCACCTCACTTTGAAAAGCAAGGCCCACCCCAATGAAGCAACCATCAGAGCACAACCCCAGCACTGTTCACACACTGCTTCAGAGCTGACTGGTTTTAAGGAGCAGACTGTCTTAGTTCCACACATTTGAACCCACCACTATTATTTCAGATCCACATCCAGGCAGTGCTGAGCAAGAGTGGGGTCAGGAGGGAAATCAAATAGGAAATAGGATGAACAGGAGGAGGACAGAAGAAGATGCAGATGAAAGAGAAATATTTAGGACAGAGAGGTTGCTGCTAGCAATGAAACCCCATAGAGGTCTGACATGGGGTTTCATTGACACAGAAAGATGTCTGTGCAATTGTAGCTATTATCCACTTAAACCTGTCAAGTCTCAAGTTGTATGTGTGAAGGGTATTTGTTCAACTGCTTCCTGGACTAGTGCTGTGCAGCCTGAAGAGCAATTTCAATGCAGATTTTTTCTGTCTATACCTTCACTGACCAGCTATATCCAGTGCAGGAGGTACTAGGGCCAGGGGAGGCTCTGGCAAGTGGTAGAAGCAACAGAGGTTGTCTTCCCAATGGACCCTTCCTTGTTGGTACCCTCTGGTTCCACGTGGCGACCTCAAGTAATCTAATGTAGAGCTGGATGGAGAAAATGTGGAATGAAAATCCACCATAGCCATCTGTAAGGTATTTTGATACCTGAAGTTTGTTAACTCAGAAATAGCTGGATACCAGTGCTAGATGAAGTGGTTCGTATGTTGAGATTGTGGAGAGCTTTGATTTAATAAAATAAAGGATTGTCATTGTTATTATTATTATTATTATTATTATTATTTGTTTAGCACACCTTCTAGTTTAAAAGGCCTGGAGAAACCTGACAGCTGATATAGGGGTTAACACTGTCATTTACTGTGGTTACCAGCAAACATTTCATTAACTTCATTGCTGAAAAGTAAACTGTATTTCCACATTTCTGGTTCTATGGCAGCAGCAAGCTGTTAAGGTAAGACCCGGGATTTGGCTGTTCAAACAGAAATGTGGGCAACTGATTCATTGTAATTTGACTGTCATGCTACTTGGTGTTTGTTGGTTTTTTTGCAGCACGTACAGATAATGATTACTGCATGGGCAGAGGTGCTTTTGCTGACTTTCAGGGACCCTCAAGGCAGAACTCCAGTTCTGGTCCGTCTCTTGTCAATAATATTTTCTCCTTTTGAATAACTGAAGCACATTCTTCAATCAGCAGGCATTAAATGAAATGTGGAAGATTGAAACATCTACAATGAAAATACCAGATGGAAATAAAAGGGGAACTGCTTTGTAGTTACAGTATTAAGCAGCATCAATATGCCCATTTCCATTAAAATATCTCATATTAGAGGTTACAGGAAAGGCCAGGCTGCAGCAACAGTCTGATTTACCCCAATTTTCTCTATAGCTTACGTAAGTCCTGTCTTAATTCTGTCAATGATATGCCAGCCAAGAAGAGGGTATGCAATTAAGAATGAAAAAAGCACAAATAAACAGTGCCATCTTTTGGGCATTGCTTAAACTCCATTTTTTAAATTCAAGGTACATATGAAGTGTGAATGCCATACAGGAATGCACATACTCACTTATCTGTGTGGCAGGTGATTAGGGTATTAGCTTTAGGGTATTAGCTTTATTGTCTCTTGAGAGGTAGTAATAGGGACCAAAAGCCTGAAAGTCCCCATCCAGGTCTCTGCAGCTGACCACTTTCTGCTGTAGCATCCCAGGCTTCTGCAGTGTGGGGTGCAGAGCAATGCCCGATTCTGGGGCAGCCTATGGAATCACACTGGTGGATATAAGTTCTCCCAAGAAGCACATGGATGATTCGGTATCCCTTGAGAATTTTTGCATTTTGAAACACAAGGAATATGAGAGTAAGATGGAAATCCACTGTTTTCATTTCTGTATGGGGGAACATGCATAAGGTAGCAGATTCATGTTTTGGCATCATGAAGTTCAAATGTATGACATGCAAATCAAATAGGGATCCTCTGGGACCCTCTGGGAACGTCTGGGATAGCTTTGCCAGCTGAAGCTGTATGGGTAACTGTACCCCTGACTGATACAAGATTTCCCACTGTGACCCACACTTTCATCACTGTTGGGATTGATCAGAACAACACACTGCAACCATGTGTGGAAGGTGGACCTTGAATGAGCTCCAGCCCCACCAAAACAGTTCTCTCAAACCATAAACTCCATAATCCCTGTGCCCCAGGCACTGCCTTAACACTTTCTGAATGCCACAACAAATTCCATTATTTAGGAACAGCTTGTATAAATAATGCCAAAGGCAAACACAGGTTTTCAGGTGTATTTATATATCTAATGCTTGTTTAAAATAGGAGCTAGGTTCTAAAAACTCCTCTGAGAATCTAATCCTACCTTGAAAGGAGACTGGATGTTCAGCCACACTTTGCTGAAAAGGTACCCATAAGAAAGTTATACAAGGTTAAGGGCTAATTACAGGATGCTAGAAAAGTGTTGCTCTTACCAGTGATATGTGCATTACGGCAGTCATCACCATTATGGCATACAGGATCATGGCTGGTTGTCGGCAAGCAATCAACTCCCTGGACCATAACATGGTATGAAGTTGTTCCTGGAACATCGAGAAACACTTTGGTCAAGAGAAGACTGTATAAAGAGAACAGTTAGGAACTGCCAATATGCAGACAGACAAACAAAGCCTGAGCTCAAGATTTAGGCGGAAACAAAATAACTTTCGTGGCACAGATTTTTGAAGATGCTTAGACTTCTAAATCTTGAGGAATCAGTGGGAGTTGGCTGTCTCTGAGGCTGCACACCATGTAGGTTTCTTTTACAGACATGTTCCTATTCATCTCCTGTCTCTGGGCTCCCTCTCCTTTCTTCCTCCTGCACAGATTTGTGAAGGAAAGGCAGTTTTACTGTTACATTTTTAGCTAAAGGTGCTATTCCTTAACATCTGTCTTGGGAAGATCTACACAGAAGTTGACATTTGGGGTAAGGGGAATTAGGCTTAGCACCATGACCTGGACAGTGGTCCAAAACTAACCCATTGAATTTTGACATTTCCAGATTCCCACTGCAATTCTTTACCTGAGCTGTGATCTGGGTGATGTTTCTCTCTTCAGATTAGCTTTCTCCAGCTAACACTGTTCTGCTCTGCATTTTTCTTCTCACCATCCCCAGAGACTGAATTTGTTAATATTTCCCCAAGAATACAGAGGATTTGATGTGCTCTCTTTATTTCTGTAAATTGACACACTCTGTTCATTTACTCAGAGGAGTTTGGCAGCAGTAGCCACAGCTCAGTTGTGCATGGCACACACTGCAGATTGCAGAGAGATCAGCATACAGATATGCCTACTCTGCTTACCAAGCATATCGTTTGCTGCTTTGCAAACAGTGAAAGGCTTGATTAAATTCGGGTTTTGTGTGTTTGCCAACCTGGCTTGAGGTCATAGCTGGTGGAATCAAAATCTCATTAGAACTGAAGTGTACACTCAAGAATAAATCATTATCTTTTTCATATGCAGCTCTTCACTGTCTTACATTCATTGCTTCTGTGTGCAGCTTTATTCAGATTGGTCCTCAATAATAATTGCTGTATCCAGTGACTTCCTGGTGACAAGAAGACATTGTTTGACACTGTATGGCTCGAATACATTCTCAGGTTGTTCTCATCTGTATTATTTTTCTGCTGAAGGCACAGGATCAGCAAGAAAGGTGCCACAATAGGCATCTGCTACAGACTGCCTGGTCAAGGAGAGAGAGTAGGTGACACCTTTAAACAACTGGATAGTGTCTCCCAATCTCAGGCCCTGGTTCTCAATGTCAGGGGTTACATACTCCAGCATGTGTGGCTCAAGCAAGCCAGGAGACTTCTGGCATGTGCTGAGGGCAATTTTTTACACAGGTACTGGACAGGACAACTTGGGAGCAGCTTGGCCAATTCACCTGCTCACAGATGATGAAAGACAATCAAGAATGATATAGCTGATAGTAGCCTTGGCTGTGGAGACCATGAGATGGTGGAGCCTCAACTCCTGAGGGAATCGAGGAAGGCAACCAGTACAAAAATCATTACGAATTTCAGTGGGTGGAATTCACTTTTTCAGGGCAGTAGTAGGCAGGATCCCATTGGAGGCTGTTCAAAAAGCCTGGGAGAGCTGCCTGAGCAACCTCTTCATTGCACAAGGATAGCCCACCCGAATGTGCAAGAAAAAGCTCACAGCATTGGTACAGCAGGAAGCCAGCCTGGTTGAATAGGGAAATGCCAGGTGAACTCAAATGCCAAAAGCATATGTTAGCGAAGAGGGGAGCAGAGACAGGCTATCAGGAAAGAACATAAAGACATTGCCAGAGCATGCCAGAGGGATGAACAGTATGGTTGAAACTGGTGTGAAAGGCAAAAAGGAGCAAAACAGCTTGGACAGTCATGACTCTCTGAACTTCCACATCCTTGAGAGATTGACTCCACACAGAGTCATTATTTCAAAGTTTATTGTGTTAGCCTTGCACCAATAATGCAGAAATAGTTGGAATTATTTTAGTGGGAAAATAACACTTCCTCCACAAAAAGGCAATTGTCCATGAGAAAATTTTCAATTTTGCTCAAAACAGTTTTAATTTTCTGTCAGGCAAATTGAGCAGACAGCAGCCCAGCTGCTGAGCTTGGAAAGCTCTTTCAACTGTGTTTCATGGTGGCAGAAAGTCAAATCAACCAAAGCCTGCCAAGGGGGAAGATAAAGGCCATGTTCATCCTCTTTGGTTTTCAGTCTTATCTTCTTTGTTTATGAGTGTCCAGAGGAAAGCTAAGGTCAACCTTCCAGTGAGCATCCAGAAACCTTCCCCTGCAGGTTGCTTTGGTTCTTGACATACCTTTTGCAATTTTCACTTCTACTTGGCAAGTCTGAGGCCAAGCTCTCAGGTGGGCTCCCAGTCACCCTGCAGAGATCTCCATGTCCTGTTCAATGAGCGGTGGTACCTGCAGCAGCAAACACCAGAGCCATAGCTACGCAGCATGCAAAGGAGCCTCTGCTCCAGCTTGCTTCCTGCTCTTCTATTTATTAAGCAGAATAGCCATACTCTTTGGTACAGACCAGGATCTTGCTGCAGACCATTCCAATACATGTGGTATTGCACAGCTAGGGGGAACTTACAGTATCTTTTGAGCCTTCCTTACACTGTTTGCTGCTGGAAGAAGTAATCTCTCTCTCCAGTGTCTCATATTCTGGAAAGCTCAAAATGAGCCCATTCTCCTCTACCCTCCGCCACTTGTCCTCCTGCTCAGAGAAACATTTGGCTGTGCTGGAAGGCTTCTATTGGGTGGTCCCAGAAATTTGGGTTTGCCACTGAAACCAAAAGCTGTACTCAACGCAAACAAACAAGTCCATCTAAACAGTTCTGGTGGGGTAAAGAAGTCTCCTGGAAGTGTCTAAAAGATTCGTATATGGAGCCTCCATGAGCCAGTGAGATGAACATCTTTGTGAGGAGAATCCTCCCATCTCATCTACCTTCTCTTTTATAGCAGATTTTGCCTCATCTAGGGCACCTTCTGTCTCAAACTGACTGTCTGAGGAGCCAGGATACAGACCTCACTTAGATGACTGAAACTGAGGTCGTTTCAACACTAAGTTGGCATCACATAATGCTCTTCACTCTGATGTTTGTTTAAATTCACTTCCTTTTAGAGGGACAGCCCGAGGCCTATTTACCTCTTCAAATGCCACAACTCTTCTTATATCTTGTGGTCTGGTTTGTGCCTTTACATGGGATTTAAAAAATGTCTCAGAGACCTAATCCTCACATGACCGGCACTTGAAAGGCCAAAGACCATTGTGCCCTACTGATGGCACAGTTTTACCTAGTCAGTTAATGGCAGTGTTTCTCTGACATCTATAATGTTCAAACATTTATTAAGGGATATGTTTTATCAGAGAGCAGAATCTCTTTGGACCCATTCAGGCTGCTGTGGTTTCAGGAAAAAAAAAAAAATAAGTTAGTTCAGAAGTAAAAGTTTTCATCTCTGAGTGCATATCTAGAAAATATGTAAGTATATATATACACATATGTATATATGTGCATTTTGTAATAACCCTATTGCCTAATTTGCATTGACACCTGTGAATTTCAGCTCCTAGATGAAAGCTGGATGTTTTATTTTGGAGAAATAACCCAGATAATAGAGCAGAGTGCGTGTGTCTACACATGTCTGAGAATTTAACCGAGTAACAGCTCATTACAATTGAACTGATTTCAAGGACTGGAAGGCAGGTGATGAGTTCTAGCATATGCTGAGGTTATGCCAGATAACAACATCATTTGAAATTTCACCAGATAAGCCATTTCCTGCTTCAGATTTTTATTTTGTATTTCAAGTGAAGAGGAAATTCTAGGTACTGCAGCTGCCTTGCTGGGTTACTCAGCTCCAGTCTGCCACTGGCTGATTGCTGGTGCAGTTCTAGCACTGTGGATGCTGGCTCAGAGTACGATAAGCAGCATAGGTCCTGGTTAATGCAGATTCTTCCTTTGGTTCTGCAGCAGATGCCTAATCAGATATTGCATATATCTCAGTATCTTGCTTGCTATGAAGCAGTTGTCATTACACTACACAAAAGAAAGTCACTAAATCTGGGCCCTTTATGGCACATCACATCTGAGGAACTACGTGTGTTTTAAAGTGAGGAGGAGATATGGTAGGAAATAGAAAATTCTTTGTGTCTGAGAAATGTTCATATTTTGGACACAAAACAACAGAAGGAGGCAGGGTCTCCCCAGGACAGTGGGGCTAACATCTCCCTAACCAGACAAAACAGAGTCCCTGGGAGGACACATATTCTTAGTCATCCAAACCAATGAACTAATACTGGGGCAAAAGGGGAGGACAAATACGCCCTCACCTCCCCTGGAGGGATGTGTGCTGTCCTGTCTGCGCTGCAAAGAGGGAAAGCTTTCCAGTGCATAGGTATAGGAGTCAAAAAAACCTGCACTTGCCTCATTTGTTGACCAACTGGGAAAAGTAATTTCAACTCCATGTAGAACATAGCCTTAATCACAATTATTGCAGTGATGCTGAAGGATTACTCAAGGACCCCACCAAACTAGGGGCTGCACAGACACAAAGAAGTAGTCTCTGTCCTTAATGGCTGCACCCAAAATGAGCATTGTTGGGGTCAGCTAGGACTCACAGCAGGTGAAAAACAAGCCATCGAGGCGAAAACCGTATCAGTGCCAAATGGATGCAGGGCTTCTGCAGGATGGGAAATGAGTTACTGTGGGACAAGTGACCTAGGAAAGAGTGAGGGGAAGGGAGAAGGTATGGGGGAGAGGAGAACCTGAGCTGAGCAGAGATGAAGTGACAGGGTGACAGAGGTGCTGCAAGGAACAGGATGTGAGCAAGCTGACTGTCAGCAGAGGGAGAGAAAATGAAGGTGGCAAAAGTCCCTGGCGTGCCTTCTCGAGCCTCCTGGCCACAGGATTTCCCCAGGGCCCTAAGCAAGGGCAAAACGTGTTGTCATGTAAGTCAGAGAGGATTTAGTGTCAAGAGGGGTCTCCCTCTACCAGCCTGGGGCCAGAGGAAAGGTACTACTTTGGGAAAACATGGCCAGATTTTTTCTCCCCAACAGCCATCCCAGCACTGATTATCCTCCCTTACAGATATTATTCTGGACACTTCTCTTCCCACACAGTGGACAGGAAGATTCACAGAAGAACAGCATAGCTTGGGTTTTTCTCAGCCAGTAAGGAATTTCAGTGCTCAGCTCTCAGCAAAATTAGTAGCTATACCCCTGAGTTTAGCTTCAATAATAATTCAGATCAGTCATGGCTGTTGCTTTTCTGTATTCAGATACTTTTGGCCAGATTTATTATTTATAAACTTAAACAATATCCCACTTACTGTTAGCTATGACATCAAGTTAGGACACAATGGGAATGTTAAGAAGAACCTACAGATACCAACCATTTCTTGCACAGAAACCAATGCTTGCAGGAATCAACACAGAGATGTCGAATTGTCAGAAGAGTTAGTTTTGGTCAATTGATTCCACAGACGTGGTGGGCATCTGAGACTGATTTTCCCATCAGTAAGTCTACAGAACCTTTTGAGTATTCTAGGTTTTGATATATAATTTCCAAGAGTTACCTACATTGTATGGTATTGTGAGGATAATTAATGTTAAAACGATTTATTGATTAATTTAGAAAGTGAAAGTCTAAATTTCTTCTCTGACCCCTGCAAATGCAAGCTTGGCAGAGCAAACCTCCTCCTGACTTATGCAACTTACAGGAATGGATACAGAAAAGCCTGTGTCAAATGTTCCTGCTCACAAAACTTTAAATTACTCAGTAGCAGCTTAAACCATTGCCAGCATCAGAGTTTGCAATGCCAATTATTCTGAAAGGGAAATATGTTTCCATTTTATGAAGCAGAGGAAGATAAAGTGATGTTTTCTGAACTTCCTCTTATGTGTCATAGAATCATGGAATAGTTACGGTTGGAAAGATAATCTAGTTCCAACCTCCCTGCCATCTTTTACCACAGCCTCATTAGTAGGATCACAGAATCGTTAGGGTTGGAAAGGACCTTAAGATCATCTAGTTCCAATCCCCCTGCCACAAGCAGGGACAGCTCACACTAAACCATGCCACCCAAGGCTTCATCCAACCTGGCCTTGAACACTGGATGGAGCACNTAGGGTTGGAAAGGACCTTAAGATCATCTAGTTCCAATCCCCCTGCCACAAGCAGGGACAGCTCACACTAAACCATGCCACCCAAGGCTTCATCCAACCTGGCCTTGAACACTGCCAGGGATGGAGCACTCACAACTTCCTTGGGCAACCCATTCCAGCATCTCACCACCCTAACAGGAAAGAACTTCTTCCTTGTATCCAATCTAAACCTCCCCCGTTTAAGTTGGTTAAAACTTAAACGTTACCCCTTGTCCTGTCACTAATGTCCCTAATGAAGTGTCCCTCCCCAGCATCCTTACAGGCCCCCTTCAGATACTGGAAGGCTGCTATGAGGTCTCCACGCAGCCTTCTCTTCCCCACGCTGAACAGCCCCAACTTTCCCAGCCTGTCTTCATACAGGAGGTGCTCCAGTCCCCTGATCATCCTCGTGGCCCTCCTCTGGACTTGTTCCAACAGATCCATGTCCTTTTGATGTTGAGCACACCAGAACTGCACACAATACTCCAAGTGAGGTCTCACAAGAGCAGAGTAGAGGGGCAGGATCACCTCCTTTGACGTGCTGGTCACGCTCTTTTTGATGCAGCCCAGGATACGCTTAGCTTTCTGGGCTGCAAGCACACACTGAAGCTGGCTCATGTTCATTTTCTCATCGACCACCACCCCACGTCCTTCTCTGCAGGGCTGCTCTAAATCTCCTCTCTGCCCAACCTGTAGCTGTGCCTGGGATTGCTCTGACCCAGGTGTAGGACCTTGCACTTGGCATGATGTCAAGCTGGCTTGGTTGATTTTTTGGATAGCACTTAATCATGTTGAGTCTTTTCCAGGAAATGATAATTTACAAGCTTTTGAAACTCATACTCCACCATTAGTCAGAAAGTATGACCTAGTTTAAGTTACAGCTTGAAGATGTGACCTAGTTTTACAGGTAGGCTACACCCATTCTGCTCAACTCAGTATTGTAAAATTTGGAAATCTCATGAAATGCCACCTTCAATCAATGCTCCTTTTTTTCTGTCCCATGAAAACTTCAGAATATTGCCTAATTTAGAAAAGTCAGGACAAAAGTAATTTACTTTGCTGCCCAGCTCCAGTGATCAAAAAGGCCTGGGGGCTCTTCCATAAATCCCTGCAAAGGACAGTCACCTGAAGCCCACAGTTTAAGACCACTTCATCACTGAAGACACGGCTGGGATGCCCAGTGGTTGGGAAGCACAGGCACAGTGAGTGGCTGACACTGCTGACATAAGAACAACCTCAGGGAAACACAGAAAGATATGAGGTGAGCACAGCTGTGAGGTTTTTTTCACACAAACCAGTATGTAATTATGGAAGAAAACACTCCTTGCTTTTCTGATCTCCCTACTTCATGGTTGAATCAGCACCTCTAAATATGGAGCAAATACACTATTTTTTAAAGAGCCTGGACTTATTCATGACTTCAGTGTTATTTTAGTACAGAAGCTGGCTTATTTCCTCTGGAGTAGAGAGCACCAGTGCACTTTCTCTACATCTCTACCTGGATTAGGCAGGAGTTGCTCTGATGAAGCAGTTACGACCATGTGCAAATCAGAAAAAAATGCAGCCTTAAAAGCAAAGACAGATGGTGATGGTAGATCCTTCTACACAGAAATGGTCTGGCAGGCTTTCTGGAAGCAGTTTTCCTTTTAAATGCTTTGATTAGCCACAGTTCTAGCAAAGGCATCAAAACCTTAATGAGTATATCGTAACTACTAACTACTGTTTGTAGGGATCTCCATGTGGTCTCCTACTACTTTTTGAAACTTTTCACTTATTTAATATAAGGTTCTGGAAATAACTGAGAGCACTGCTTACTGCCATATCCAAAGAGATGAACAAGAACTGGAATAATATTAAAGAGAAAAGCTTGTCGTGATTAACCAGGGAAGCACTGCTGCAATTAAAATGGGGGGGTCCTCTGTGTGAAAAGCTAACATGATCACATCCATCACATCAGTGACTTTGGAGCAACAAGCCATGCATCTAACAAACAGCTCACTTCAATAGCAGAAGAAAACACCAAACTGTGTGGCACTGGATTTTAGGAGAGATGCAGAACTTGAGCCTTTAGAGGCAAGTCCTGAGTTAATCATTCTCTTCACAAAAAATAATTGCCCAACAAACATGAGTATGGGGGAGCCATGGTGATGATTATATGATACCTCCTTTGCATATAAATAGGAATGGGTTAAGGGAACATGGTACTGCAAGGGTTATTTGCACCACCCGAATCTAGGTCACAACAAGAAATTCAAAGAAAAACTTCAGAGTTTACTGATACACTTTTAGCAAGTACCACATTTCCGAGTATGCAGGAGTTGATAATATGAGAAATACCAGTATTTCGTTTACCCTGGCCTTTTCTCACTTTAAAATTAGTGCTATGGTGAACTTCTGGGTAAGGGGTATATAATGTGAAACAAACCCATAGCAAGGGCTTTGGTCTAGTCCAAACTCATCTGCCTGCTTTCATGGCTGAAGCAGCACCATGCTCACTGTCACCTTCAGTCCTATTTTACTGTCCATGAGAAGCTGACTGCCATGTGTTGGTCTTGATGCTCAACCCAAACTACTGACTCCAAACAAAAGACCACAATGAAAGATAGTTCATCAGTAACCATTGGGCAACATCAGCTATAATTACTTCAGGAGGAGGAGCTGGTATTAAACCCATGGTACATTCTTGGTGTTGGTCTTTATTTTAGTGGCTCTTATAGTCTGTTATTTTTTCCTCCCTCTAATGGCCAAGAGGGAGAGGAGATCCTGCCCTGGCAGTGGGAACTTGCTCCAGCAGACTCTTTGGTAAGTGGCCCATTCCCATTGTTGATTCAGACTGTCTCATGTTGGGAGCAAACCCACATTCATATACTTTTTCCTTTTTTGTGTGTGTAAGAACTGAAATTGCTTTTCATTGAATGTGTCTCCATCCCATAATGGTCATAAAGGCCATCTGTGCTCCCAGGCATTTGGTTTACAAGCAGAGGACAGGGCATGCTGACTGGAGCCTCCTCTGTTGTCCTCCTTCCAATTTCATAAGTGTCATCAATACCTGGGGAAACCCAACAAAAATCAAAACAAAAATAGCCTCCCCTACCACTAAGGCGGAATTTCCTCTTGGGTCATATTTTACACACATGCACAAGAACATCTGATAAGGCAATATGAAAGTCAAGTGTGTCATTGCTCTTCTCCGTCACTAGATTATGGCCTCTAGTCAAGATCAAGAAAGTATGAGCCTTTGTTCCTGGTTCATGGCCAGGATGGTGACAAGAGAGGTGTACTTCTGGGCATTTGGTGATCAAAGACAGCATTTGCATCACCTATTCATTAGGTATTGGTACTGCCAATGTCATTTGGTATCACTTTTTTAAGTCAGGCACAGAAATGCCAGAACAAGTTATAATCTTACTTTGTGGCAGATCTCAAAAGAGATACAAAGAGAAAAGATGTCACCAGAGAACAAATATTATTCCCAGGGTTATATTATTCTCAGTTACATGTAGACTATATGCACAATATTTGAAATAGATACAACTAACATGTTTTCCATAGAAGAAACATTACTTGTATTGTTGCTAAGTTTTAAAGCATTTTATACTGCAGAGTGAGAAATACCAGCATACATTAATATAGCCACCTCCTAAAAAGGGCTTAAAAAGAAACTGTCTCATGTAAAACCATTTATAATACTAATCTTATTGATGTCAGCAGGAAAATGCCCACTGATTTCAAAGTGAGAAGCTAAGCTTTTTTTTACCAATACAATATTAACCAAGATTAATAAAACTGAGTGTATTGTAACAAGGCATTTATGTATTTGGGGGGAATTTTTCCCATTCAGCAAGTCCCAGAGCACAGCTGGGCCAAGTGTTCTCAATTATCTTTTTTTATGTGAGCTGCTTTGTTTCGCAACCTCACACATCAGCAAAATTCTGCAAGTGTACAGATGGCACATACCAGAGACCAAAAGCAAACTTGAGGAAATGTGTTTAGATATTTTCAAATAAATCATGAGATCATTTCTATTTGGCTTGTGTTTTAGAAAGGAAAAAAAAAAAAAGTTTTTTAAAATGTATTTTTCAGCTAAATTGCAAACAGGAAATACATCCAGATGACAAAGCAGAAATAGAATAAAGTGCTACTAATCCACAGGCAGTAGTCCAACACACTTATATTAATTTATACTATTTCTTCTTACATTTATGATAAGGCTAATGAGGTTCAAATAAAATAATCTCATCCTGCTTGGGACTGTTAGAAAACGCAGATTCACATAAGTAGAATTTCAACTATATGTTTACAGGTGACACTAGATGGTAAAATCAACAGCTGCTTTCAGGAAATACTAAACAAATTAAAAATGCTTTGTGATACCACTTTATTTTCTAATTTAATCTCTATGACAATGATAGACCAAATTAAAAGGCAGAAGCTCAGGTCTTCAGCTTTGTTGCTCACATGGGTTTATTTCAGCTCTCTTGCTGGCTCTGTTTCGACCTGCTTGCAGGAGCCCTCTCTGTTAAGCCCCAAGGCATGCAGTACATATGCTCAGTTTCATAAGATAAAAACACAGCTTAGTGGGTTGCAACTTGGTAGGAGCTTTTGCTTAAAGGGAGGCTGGCTTAAGCTGCAAGTGCCTTGTAACTCCAGCCCTCTTCCAGTTAGCAGGACAGAAATAACCTAACTATCAATTTCCAGAACTGCAGCTGTTTTTCCAGAGCAAAGATCGGGAGCCATGGTGAGTGATAAAACATTAAACCAGATGAATCTTGCTTTGTTTAAGCTGTATATACTGCATGTGATATTGTACTGCAGAAAAAATATTTACTGATGCTTATACTGCAAATGCCACAGGTAGCCAGGGAGCTGGTCAAACTTCTATGTAACAAAGAAAACATAGTATTTGGGAGATTTTAGATAAAAAGGGGGGAAAAAAGTAGACAATTTGCAAATTATTAACAGTGTCAGTGTCATTAGCTACTCATTCCCAGAAGGAAAAATAAGCATGCACAGGTTATGCTATTTGCCACACATCAACTCCCAAGGATGGCAGCAGGGCTCAGTACCCACATGTGCAGGGCCAGGACTAGCCATGAGGGCTAGCTCCACTGTATGCATTCATATCCAGCATCTGCAGTGAACTGACTTTATCTGTGTCCATGCAAAAGTGCAATTCTGGCATCTAGTGAGTTTTTTTGTGGACAGTATGGAAATAATCATTCCAAGCCTTTCACTCAGAACAATTAATAGCAAAGAATAGGTTAAAACCCTTCAGACTGGAGGGACAGCAGGTGAAAATATTGTGTACAAGAGATTATTTGAACTTCCCAAACAGTCATGCTTCAGTGCTCCAAAATCCATGACCTGCTGGGAAGAGGACAAGGGGAATCCTCCCATTATGGAGTTGGGGTTCCCAAAACCACCCACCAGGCAGACTTACACCTCATAGTAGGCTTAGGGACTGAGAGAGTTTGAGACCTACAGGATGAGGCAGCAGCTACATCATGGTTACAAAGACATGACAGCACCTAAAATGTGAGTTTGGCAGTCAAAGTAAGATTCTGCCACCCTCTACTAAAAGAGCAACCAGGGACCTCTCACACAGTGAATAAATCAAGAACCAGAAGGTTGGAAAAATGAATCTATCATTTTGTGACTTGCAGCATGTAAGGAGCTGAAAGTAATTGGAGTTCCTGCTTGTCTTCTGCCACAGCCAAGCATAAATTGATTGGAGTTGGGTGATGTGTGCTTTGAGGAAAAGCAATGTCTCACACAAGAGGGCAGGTGGCAGGAAGCACATTGCTCAAATGCTGAACAAATGGCATGAAACAGGACCTCCCTAAACTTCATCAAATGGATTGTGAACAGATCATTAAATCAGAGATACCCAGCTCCTTACCACCACCTCAGCACAAGTATTTCCTTGGAAAACCCTGTTAAAAAATCCAAACACATTCAGACTTAAGGCTAAAAAAAGCAGAAAGAAAAGGAAACATCTGAAGTTGCCTAGAAAATTGTGAAATCTGATTTAAACAACCCCAAGCTGACAGTTTTCTCAGCTTTTTGTGACCAAGCTTTGCTTTGCCTGTAGTCACAAAGGTATGGAATCTACGTATCAGACCCCAGTGAGTTAGACACAAAAAACCCCAAAAGTTGGCAAAGTCCACAGGCTGTGATCCTAAATACCAGAAACCAGGAAATACTAGACAAGACACTAATACAGAGGGAGAAAGAGCAAGAAATTGCCAATGTATACATATAAGAATGCATATTTCTGGTTTAGGTTAATGCTTCTCAAATCACTGAAGCAAACTGCTGCATACAGTCATGTTTGTGATGTTTTGCTAGTAAAAGTAGAAGCATATGATAATTGTTTGAAGCCCTCTGAAGCTGGTACCTCAAACTAAAGGGTAGTACTAACTGCTTTGTGTGTCCAATCTACTGGTTCCTTATTTTCCAACTATTTTTCTTTGTTCCTATCTAGCTCAGCCCTTGCATCAGTATTTCAAAAATCATTTTGAAAGCACAGTTCTTGTTGTTTTCCACCCAAAGATAACAGCAAAGCCACCTGAAAGTGATCTGAATAAAGGGAAGTATGCCTATCCCAAAGCTGCTGCTACCACCAGGAAAAAGAGCTGTAAGTCAGTGAGAGTGGGGTGGCCAGGAGACACTGGCAGCTGGAAGGAGCCAGAGAAAAGGAAGTGGGATAGACAGAAAAAGAAACACTCAACTGGCTGGAAGGAGCTTGTGAGGCAGGGTGGAGGAGGAGCACCCAGGTGCCAAAATATGCAATCATAACCCCATGTATAAAAAGTTACTTTTTTAGCAAGAACACAGAATGAATATACAGATGTTTACATGCCTGCAAATACAGTGAATTCCAAATAAACTATTTCTAAGTCTGATTTGTTTTTAACTTCAAATTTCAGTAAATAATCATCCTCTATCCACAGACCAAAACACAAAAATATCTTCTGAAGATTAAAAAACAGGAATCACACATACCTTTCTCAGCCAGAAGGGCATTATCTTCTTCTCAAGGTAACTCTCTTCATTAATTGATTAGTCTACTCTTTTCATTAATTGTGTCCCAAAGAAGCAATCAAATAAATGAAGCAAACAGAAAAGAACAGATTACTTGGTTTAAGGAAGGTGGGTACTAGAGCAGGTGATTTTACTTCATCACCTTTGACCTAAGTGTCCAGACTCCCTCCAGTGACAAGAGCAAAATCAAACTGTACTAACAGCTCTTCACAGAGCATCCTGCTTCCTTTTAAATGTTTGTGAGGGTAAGAAGGAGCAAGGGCCAGAGTGAGGCAGGCAGGGCAAGACCCATCTGCTTCCTAATTTGTAGAGAGAATAGCCAGAGCTTTGCTTCTCATTATGTTCCCCATGGTAGCTTATTTAGCCCCGTGAGGACTATTTTACCATATCCCTTCCACCTAGTTCGTCACATCACTGGGCAATTTGCACCCAGAGGTACTAAGGAGGAAAAAAAAAAAAAAAAAAAAAAAAAAAA
>NDXB01015901.1:0-10720 GCA_002631895.1 Agapornis roseicollis | reverse complement strand
GACCCCAAAGGTACTAAGGAAGAAAAAAAAAAAAAAAAAACCCAAAAAATCAACAACCAAAACTCCTCAACCTCAAAATTATTTTGGCCTCAAAGTCATCACACAAGGGAAATTTAAAGCCCCATACTGCATTGTGAAATTCTGATGCTGAAAGCATTACTAATGAGCATGGCTGTACTAAGCTGAGCCTCCAAAGCCCTCTTCTAACCTCTGGTGGCTTCAGGTGCCCAGGTAACGAACAAGCGTCTTCCTAGGGGCTCAGTGTAAACTACAGGTGCTGTAATTCCTCTAGCACACACTCAGAGCCCACAGCCGCAGTCATGCAGACATTTAGTAATGGTGGTTCCCCTGCTTCACAGAACACAATTCTTAGGCAGAGCATTTGCTAAGGTCAGCTACTAAGTGCAAAGTCTAACTTGGCTTTCAAACCATTCAAACCCCCATCTCTGCCTCCCCCAAGGGTGACTTAACTCCCAGAGCAGACAGCTACTGGACATCTCTATAATGGAAAAAACTCAACTGAGTGTGACTTGTAGCTCTTGAAATTTTGAAGGCCCCAGATTCTTCAGTCCTTTATGGGTTTGAATGAAAGCTGTTTGGTGTAAAACATAAGTAGGAAGTCCTTCAGCTAAATTTCTGACCCCTAATGATTTAAACCCTACTTGAAAGTGGTGGATGCATATTGAGAGCCAAACTAAAATTCATTGCCATTGTCTCAAGTCAGTCAATTGGTGCCTTAATTTTCTTGAGGAAGTTATACCATTCCCAGCCTGCATGTTCTGAAATCTGAACAAAATGATGGAAGCTGCACAAGAAATACAGGGACACAGGAAAATTTAAAAAGAAAAAAAAAAAAATTAAAAAAATCACACAGATTGGTTTTTTTTTCTTAGAAATATATTTTGTAAGAAAACATTAATATTAAAAAGAAATGTTTATTATACAGTATAAAATAATTGCTTGAATTCAACTCAGTTCCTTACAGTAACAAAATAAACAAAAGCTTGAGGATTTGTATGAAGCCTCAATTCCTACAAATTTGAGTCTTTTGCCTTCTCCAATTCCTACCACATTAAAGAGCTTGTTATCCTCACATCATTCTTAGAGCACACAAACAGTCCTAAAATCTCACCCATTCCTTTCCCATTAAGTTAATGGTCCCTACCCAGATGTGCTCTAAACATCACCTGTAGTATTTGCAGCTCTCTCCTGTGTCCCCCACACCCACCCTCAGATTCCATCCACCTACCTCTTTTGGCCAAGCAACTATGCAAGCAACACCACACATTGCAGCTAGCTAGGAGTCTCCCTCTATTAATTTGTTGGCTAATACGAACAGTGGCCAGCCACTGACAAATCCTGTGTAACAGCTGAGTTGTTCTCAGCTGTCTGTTCTCATAAAACCTGTAAGAATACCTCTTCACACCGCTGTTCACCTGCCAAACCTGGCAAAGGCGTGCAGAGTTTTAAAAGCTAGAAGGGGAGACAAGGACAGGCAAAGCAATGACATAAGGTTCACTTTTTCAGGAAACAAAGCTAAAAATGTCATTACTTAATTGCAGAATTTACAACTTGCAAATTTTCTTGTAGGAAAATATGCCTGTTCAGTAACTATAAATACCCCTAATGCATTTATGTGGCTTAATATGTATTAATTTCTTATTATTTTTTGTAGGCAATGCCAGCTTTGTTATGTCAATTCCTCTCCAGGTTTGAAAGGCACCCAGTGACCAGCATTCTGGTGTAATTATTCATGACATTGGTGTGATTCTCCCCCTCCCAGTAATACTGACAAGTTTAACAGAAATCTATTAAGTTAAAAAGAACAAAGGTATATATTACATTTGCTAATTGCAAACAACCTCTTTTAGCTGCAATTTTTCCCATTGGGATTAAAAAGTGCACCAGTTTAACATGTCTGTACATTAAAAACAGTTTAAAAAATTAAATATACAAACAGCAAGAGATTTTAAATATTTTGTATCAAATACTATAGGACAATATAATTTACAATTTTTTTTTTTACACAAAACATTACACCTGAAATATAACTTTAGATATTACAGAATATAAAAATACACACTTTTCGTTTAAAAAATGTCTTTGCAGGTTCTGGCACAATGTAATACTTTAAAGGCACACTGTATTTTGGCAATCTATATTTGCAATTAACTGTGCATCAATAATAAAAATGACCTGTAATTAACCTTTTAGAACTTTTAATCAGGTAAAGACATAGGCTGAACTGTTTAGGTGTTCTGCAACTCATTTCTGCTGCAGCCTGAGCCCTTCAACCCTAATCCAGCAAAGCAAGAACAGGCTTAACTAAGCATGTGAAAAGCCACATCAAATGCAATGGGATTAGTCACGCTTTCATAATCTTTGCCATTCCAGGGTCAGAACGCTCCCCAGTGCAAGTTGGGAACCAAGTTCTGTCCTCTCCTATGTTTGTGCCAAAATGAGTAAGAGTAGCACAAGTTAAAGAGTTAGGGCAGAACTTGGAAGCAGAAGTTCAATAATAATTGCTCCGATTTCAACTACATGAATGCAAAAGTCATAATGACTTTACTGAAGCCAGTGGAGACATATGAAGTAAAACTGCTGTAAGACCGAATCAGGAGAACTATGTGATTTTGTCCTTCTATGCATTTGTGGGACTCCTGCTGGAGTCAGCATAGGACGTGTCTTTAGAGATTTATGGCTTATAGAGAAGCAATTGGGTTGCAAAAGATTCTCAGTTCTGTCTTCAAGTTGTTTCTGGATGACTAAAAACTAAATTTTCAACACACTGAAAAAAGATTTAGTCTAAATCCCTAACTTTAAATGCGCCAAAATAAGTTGCTTCTTGTGATGAATCCAGTAGCAATGGATTCGATACCTGGATACTTATCATTTCACCAGATTTTAATTTAAAAAACCCTCCTATATTTACAGAATAAAAATGAAATTCTGAATTCCCTGACCAGTACTTGGTGCTTCCTCCCTTCATCAAAACATCAGAGCGCCTTATTTTAAGGTTCGTCTTCGTCATATATACCATCAGCTGGAGCCCTCTTTTAGTCAGGTTTCCTGAAGTTTCATGATGTCTGAAACAAATGTTGGCATAAAGGTAGTAAAAGCCGTCTTGATTTACAGTCAGCTTTCCATCTTTGAATGTCATATTTGATAAGTTTGCCTGGCCTTTGTCATGATGCCAGGATGTGAGGTTCACTTTGCGAGTTCCTAAAGAGGGGAGGAAAAGAAAAAAGTTATTTATAAACATTTAACAAACCCCAACATTTCAGAAAGCAACCTCTGCAGTTTTAGAATCTATAGCAACTACAGTTACATAGGCTAAAGTTCATATTGGACTGTTATGATGATTCGTAAGTTTCATTTTTTCATCATGAACTGCCATATTTGTTTTGCTATTTATAACTGTCTGTGCTCCCACCAGAATACTTGCAGGACCATCATACAAAGCACTTATTTGGCCAATAGTCCAATGATGCTAAGCAATCATGCAACAAGCTCTGTATAGAAATTGCATTCCACCTAAAACTTTATTCAAGTAACAAATACTTGAGAGGAATCTGAAAAGAAACATTACTCATGATAAAACGGCAAATCTTATTATTAGTCTTTAACCTGTAAGTGTTTGCAAGGAGTAACTAAATAAAATCTGAAACCATGCTGAACTGATAATTACTTTCATAAACTTATGAAACCTTCCTATACACTATGCTCTTGTGACTATACTGACACAAAGGTAAATGTAGTTTCATTTGAGAACACCAAAAACAATGGGGAAAGAAATCAGCACAATTATGCATCTTTAGTACTACACAATAAGTTACCTAGACTTCAGATAACACTTCAAGAATTTATGACATAACAAACCTTTTTATGCAAAGCCAATATTTAGACTTAACCTAGTGCTTGCATATATCAGAAAAAGGCTCCACAATTAACATAACCTTAATTCTTTGATAATTGTACAAATACAATAGTATTTGGTCAATTACAGCTATTCAGGAGGTGAACTCAGATTCTTTGCCTAACATGTAGTAGAAGGTCTTATAAAAAGAGCTTTAGGAAGACATATGTGACTCTGGATGCATTGCACTTTTTTTCCTTTTCTTGTTTTTATTTGTTCTGAAGTATCTTAAGTTTCAAACTATAAACAATGAGCTGATATTCCATGCTTGGAAGAGAACAGTCAGGTTCCAGTTGACTTAAGCTGAAGATCCACAGATTAGGAAAGAAAATGGTGATGTTCTTTGTCTCGCTATAGAACATCATGCATGTGGGAATCAAAATACATGTGCAAGTGCCACCAAATTCAACTACCAAAAAAACCAGATTAATAGAATTAATATACGCAAACAAGCATTATGGAATTCTTCCTCACAGGTTGCCTTGGGTTCAGCAGTAGCAGTCATTTTTCCTCCTTCTTAGTAGCTGGTGCACTGCTGTATTTTTGACTTTCAGCCTGGGAACAGAGCTGATAACACCAATGTTTTTAGTTGTTGCTCAGTAATGTTTACTCTGACCAAGGCCTTTCTCAGTCTCATGCTCTGCCACAGAGGAGGGGAAGCTGGGAAGAAGCAGAAACAGGACACCTGACCCAAACTATTCAAAGAGGTATTCTATACCACAGCACATCATGCCCACTATATAAACTGGGGGCAGTTAGCCGGAAGGGGTAGATCACTGCTCGGGCTGGGCTGGGTATCGGTCAGTGGGTGGTGAGCAGCTGTATTCTCTTCCCTTGTTATTTCCCTTATCATTATTATTATTGATGGTAGCAGCAGTGTTTTGTGTTATACCTTAGTTACTGGGCTGCTCTTATCTCAACCCATGGGAGTTATATTAATTCAATGCTCCTCCCCATCCCTTCAGGAGGGGTGGGATAGGGAAGGGGGGACAGTGAGCAAGCGGCTGCGTGGTTCTGGGTTGCTGTCTGGGCTTAAACCAGGACACAGGCACACTTAAGCCTTTCTAGCTCTGCCTGCATGATGGTGGCCTGGTAAACAGGAAGCTGTTCCTTATCTGTTGATTGAATGCTTTGTGAAGAGAACAAAAAGGAGCTGAGAGACAGGAGATGTTTTGATTAGTTTGTAAGCTTATCACTGTATCTGAAAGCCAACTTCACACATACAGGTACAAATGTCCACCACAACTGCAGCCTAAAAGGCACTTCCTGGATACTGTCACCAAATAGTCACATTTGTATTATCATTTGGAGATTTGAAGCTGGTCAAGTCTCAGATGTCACTTCAATGAGATCCTGTGCAGTTCTGGTGTCCTCAACATGAAAAGGACATGGGACTGCTGGATCAAGTCCAGAGGAGGGCCATGAGGATGATCAGGGAATGAAGGGGTATTGGAGAGGGACTCTTCATTACGGACTGTAGTAGGGCAAGGGGTAATGGGTTCAAACTTAAACAGGGAAAGTTTAGATTAGATATAAGGAAGAAGTTTTTTACTGTGAGGGTGGTGAGGCATTGGAATGGGTTGCCCAAGGATGTTGTGAATGCTCCATCCCTGGCAGTGTTCAAGGCCAGGTTGGACAGAGCCTTGGGTGACATGGTTTAGTGTGAAGTGTTCCTGCCCATGGCAGGGGGGTTGGAACTAGATGGTCCACTACAACCCTAACTATTCTATGATTCTACTATTGTGCTAAGAAGCAATCTGTCAGCAAGTCAGATAGGCACTGGAAGAGAGCATGAGTCTTCCTCCCAAACCTGGTCACATTTAACACTTCAGATTGGTTTTGGTGGCACAGAGTTATGCATTAGCCTGCAACACCAGCCCAGATAGCATTACTACTACAGCACATGCATTATGCAGAAGTTTTACACAGTATTTTCTGTTGAGGAGCATGCCCTGCAGCACACATCCCACAGTCCCTTCCACCTCCCCAGCAGAATAAGCAACAGTGGGAGGAGATTCAGGCAAGGCCCAAGGGCAAGCTCACGCAGAGGAAACACCGCTGAGAAAGCCAAGCAGACCCTAACCCTTCCTGATATGCACAAGCCACTGACACTACTATTTACTTGGTGTAATACATTGGGCATAACACAACAGATGAGAGTTGGCCAACTTGTCCTCCTAAGAAATTGCAATTTTCAGTACAGAAGACTAACTCCATTTGCTCCTTCCCACAAAAATTTGTACACGCAGGCCCAGGAGGACCTTACACTTTTGACTCTCAGTGCATCTAAAAGCCTGCTTGGAATATTCAATACTTTATTCTCCCAAAATTAAGCCGAAACTGCCTATCCTTTCCAAACTTTCCATGGCAAATATCAGGTATTGATTAGTTAAAAAGATGCCTCTTGGGTTTATCTGTGCAGAAATGAGTGAGGGGAATTAGAGACAGGGGAATTTCAGAGCTACTAGTTCTCCCTAACCACCAAGGGGAAGCAAGTTTTGCACTTGAAAGGAATACTTCAATAGTCCAGGACAAAAAGCTGCTGGCATTTTACACAAAGACTTGAGCAAAGCACAAGCTGTCAAAGGCAAATTATAAATAGTTACTCTCCCATGGCTCTGGTGCAGCCAGGTAGAAACAATACAAGCCTTCTTCCATGCAGTGCCTCAAAAAAAGCCTCTGAAAACCATCAATTAATTGGAAGTGACACTAAGAACTTAAAACTCTTAGCCCAGAATTATTCACTTGCAAGAGATGCTGATCTAGGGCTGCCAGAGTACACCTCTGAAGTACTGGGGACACCTGAGGAAGTTATAGAACTTCTTATACAGTGTTAAGTCTGCCAGAAATACTGCCCCAAAGAGGTTGGGCTACCTTCAAGGTGAGGAGGATAGGTAGCAAACCGCTGCCTGGATCAGAGAAATGCGACAGGGATGCATATATATATATGATGAGAAAGGAATGCTGATGTTATGACTGACTGGTGGCACACCTAGTAGTTGCTAGGCCGATTTTATTTAAGCTTTTAAGTTGCCAGTATTAATCAAGTAGCAATTCTGAAGAAATCCTTAGTGGGAATGTACAATTTTCTGTTGAAGAAGGGAGAAAAGAGAAAATAGGTACTACAGTCACTTGTAATTGAGATCCTGAGAGGAACTCTGGGGAAAGTTTGTTCACACTTCTTTGGTGTTAAGGGGAATATGCATGATTCAGCCATGGTTAGGTGCTAGGGACAGGCCAAGAGATGGTGGAATGTGATGCTAACTGTTCTGACCCTATTTGGTTTCAGTCTAGGTAACTTCTGGAAGTCCCAACATAAATTACAGTGCTATGTTTGTATTAGCTGAGGCAGATGGGCATTTTGCCGCAATTCAGAACTTCAGAAGAGGCGTGCCACAGCCAGTAGCACAGCACAAAGATGTACTGATGGGAGTTCTGCCATGCAACCTTCAATGGAAGAAGCGAGCCGGCTCTCAGCAGTTCTGGTGGTAACACACCTAAATTTAGAGGCACCAAAACAATTAGTACCCCAGGACACAGGCAGAGGAGAAAACCGGAGCATACAAGTGCCAAGTCAGTTGTCCAGGTATCAGAAACTCTGGAACACAATCCAAGCCATGGGACAGTCAGAAATGTTGCAGTACAGTATCTTCTGTGATAAAATTTACGATGGAGCCATGAAAAAAAAAGCATAAGGTAAGTCACATTAACAGAGAAGGAAGAGGTCAGGCAGATAATGAGGAAAATAACCTTCCAAGTATGGTAAAAAGCATTATAAAAAAAAGACAAGATAATACACAGGCTTTCTGGTAACTGAAGACAAATCAAAACAATGTCTTGTATATTTGTGAGAATGAACTAACAGTAATACAAATGAGCATCTATAAAATTCATTAGTAAGGAGGAAAATGATAGTAGGGGAACAGAGGAGAAAGTAGCCCTGTACTGATAATTTCTTTGCATCCCAGTAGCTTTGGTCCTTCCCTCTGGTTTTATTTACAAAACCAGAGGGAAGGACCAAAGCACTATTTGCTCTGAAAAACTGTTTTGGAGGCAAAGGGCAGTTAAGCTGAACCTGCAGCTGTAAACAGCTCAGAATACTACAGTGTTTCTTTAGACAGCTAAAGGTATCAATTCACATCCCAAAGATATATTTAACATTTACTTCTACTTGTGATTTTCTCCTTTAAATTGTGACTAATTTCTGTAATCAATTTATAAACCAAAATTCACTGTTTTCATTTAAAACCTAGGTAGCATTTATAGTGAGCTCTGGTAAAATCCAACCAGCAAGCATACAGCTTTAACCTAAGACAGCAAACCTAAAAAAATGCACAAAGCAAGCCAAACCACTATGGCTTCTGCAGCCAAATGATGGGTGGGGACATCAAGATCTAGGAAGGGTTATGCTCCCCCTCCCTTGCACTGCCCCCCCAGCTTCAATAGTCTATTTGGGGCTTGAAGTTATTGTGAACCAGGTAAAAGGAACATGTTCTCTCACAGACACTGCTCAGTGCCCCTCAAGAAGTACATTCAGTGGCAAAGTCTTAAAATAAAAACCTGCTTGACAGTGATGAAGACTGATTACTTTTTTGTCCTGACATTGTTTAGTAGAGAACCTTAAAATACAAAGAACAGATCTGTCCAGACTCACGGAAGGCCTAAACAAATTTAGATTTATTTCAGACATGTCGGTTAAGGAATCAGGGAAGGAACACAGAAACTAAAGTCAGAGGAAACAGGATAAAAGAAAACAATTCCCAGAGACACTCAGGCAAATCTTTTATCCTTTATGCCTGTCCTTAACCCCTATGCCACACCCCCAAGTGGGTACTGCCTCATACTCATGATGCTAATGTGCCTCATGACCAGTAGGTTTAGGTGTCCAGCTATCCATAAGAATCCAGTCCATCACTGCTGCAATGCCCACAAGGACTGCAGAAGCTGTGTTCATGTTACATCCTGGCTCTTCCAAAAGAGGCAGAAGCCATTATGTGCCAGATCAGTGGGAAATATGTCCAACTTATCACATCGGTAAGGAGTTGATCTACTCTAAAGAGAAACAAAACAGCTTGTTGTCATAGGCACTGTATTTCTGTGCTATCAAAAACAGTAAATGAAGAAAGAAAAAGCAAAGCCTCTCTTGTGATTATCCCCAGATGTACTACATCATTTCCTTGAAGGTTAATGCAATGATGCACAACAGTAAAAATTATCAGCTGCTATCCCTGATAAAAATACAATTTACAGCAACATCCAGGTAGACAGCAAATAAATTCCCCACAGGAATAGGTGAATTTCATGAAGTGTGACACTGATACACTCCACTTCTGTAAATGTAAGTGATCTGTCTCTACGATTAGCAAATTAATTGAATCCTTCCAAAGACAAAATGCTAAGATAAGTTTACTGATATCACATCATCTACTACTGACTTATGCCAAAAAAAGAAAATCTGACTGAAATAGAAGCTGGTCAGAAGGCATTTGAGCTGATAAGAAACCTTGTAGAAGTTCTGACTGCCATTTTACAAGCTGCTCAAGCTCTCTGCTTATAAACCTGTGGATCTCTGCAATGGCAGAAGGGAGAAAGGATCCTACCCCTCGAGGTGAGAAACTGTGAAGTGGTTTGTCTTTAAATAGTGCAAAAGCAAGGTATTACTGTGCACGTTGCTGAAATCTCAGATTTCAAGCCTCAATACAGCATTCCCCTTCAGTTTGGGTACATAAAACAGAAAAGCAAAGCACAGAGCTTAATTAGCAACCAGTTCTTCAGAATGTATACAGCTTCAGAGGAAGACAGTGGTGATCTCAATGTCTTGAGACCCTCTGTCTGATAGCTTCAGAAAAATATCCTGACTTACTTCTACCACAACAATGATGACTGTTGTGTTGAGATACAGAGAAAAACCTCTACTGACAGTGCCTCAGGGCAAAAGAGGAAACAGTACTAAAATATCTTAAAATTGCAGGGTTGAATCTTTTCCTCTAGAGAGTGTTCTAAGGCAAACTCATGTCCCATTCCCTCACATTGTACTAGCAAAGATATTCTCAAAACCATCCAAAGATACCTATGGGTAGAGAATATAAGCTCTGGCAAGATAAAAGAATGCCATTCTCTTATTATAGGGGCAAATAAAAGCCAAAGAAACATATTTCTGGCTACTCAATAGCTCAACATAATGCATCCAAGTCTGATGAACACACTGACAAGAAACGCTGTTGCTCAGAGTACAATGTTAGCAGACCTCCTTGGATGGATAAGGAGCTGCTGAGAAAAATTCAAAGGAAGAAAGAGGCTTATAAAAGGTGGAAACAAGGACAGGCAACCTGGGATGAATACAGGGATGCTGTCCAGGAAGCTAGGGAGCAGGTTAGGAAAGCTAAGGCCCAGTTAGAATTCAACTTAGCTAGGGATGTTAAGAATAACAAGAAGGGATTCTACAGGTATATTGCAAATAAAGACGAACCGGGAACAACTTAGGCCCCCTCCGGAATCTGTCGGGTGAACTGGCTACCCTGGATTTGGAGAAGGCTGAGGTTCTGAGCGACTTCTTTGCCTCGGTCTTCAACAGGAAAGGCTCTGACTGCACCACCCAAGTCTTGGAAGGCAGACGCAGGGACTGTGAGAATGAAGACCTTGGGACCACTGTAGGAGAGGATCTGGTTCTAGACCATCTTAACAATCTGAACATGCACAAGTCCATGGGACATGAGGAAATCCATCCGCAGGTCCTGAAGAAGCTGGCGAGTGAAGTTGCTAAGCCACTGGACATCATATTTGAGAGATCATGGCAGTCAGGTG
>NDXB01015900.1:3060-17765 GCA_002631895.1 Agapornis roseicollis | reverse complement strand
TGTCCCTGCTTATGGCAGAGGGGTTGGAACTGGATGATCTTAAGGTCCTTTCCAACCCAAACTGTTCTATGATTTTACTGTGATGTGACCCATGAGCTGCAAAGCCACGGTGACATGGGAGAGCTCCTCTCTTCCCCTCCTCTGTCCCACTACTAACCCAGAATCCCTTACTTCTTGATGATCAGGTGCAATGAGTGGCAAATATCTTAGCATTGAAGTCATGCTTTGAGTTGCCAGACATGCTTTGGAAACAGGTCGCAATGTCTGTGCTTATCCAGGATTTGGTGCAAGAATGGAATGAGTGTGTTTACACTGTCAATGCAAATCTGAAGTTATTTAGACTTCCATTTATTCCCAGTCTCGTGCAGCTCCAAAGCTGTTTGCCCGAGATCATCTATAAATATTTTCACAGCAGAAAAGAGAGTAGAATTGCTTTGGGTTTAGAGAGGGACCGGTTAAATGCGGAACACGCAGGCAGAAAACCAGGACAGGGAAAATTATGGTGATGCCATTTTCTTTGAAATGAAAATGTGCAGAAGTTAGGGATGGCTAAAGTTAAACAGAAAATGGCAGTCAAAATGAAGAAAGGTTAAATGAGTTTGAAAGGTTTCACTTGCTGGCTTACCAAACAGCTCAATATTAGTTTAGGTTCTATAAATTGGTCTAGTATTACTCCTCTGAGTCAAAATTAACTCAGCTTTGTATGTGAAAATGTCCTCCATTCTCTGCAACTCTGCCTTCACTATTAAAGCCCTGTTAAAAGAGATAAAAACGTGCTCTGTATCATCATTCTAGATTAGATCCATAATAGAAATAAAAGCATTCCGAGTGTACATTCTGCCTCATGCTTTCCTGCAGACATGATCCCTCATTATAGTGACTGGATGAGTTGTTGTGATGCAGTTTTCATCTTCATAACAAGCATGAAGTAACTCCTGCTCATTCCAGTCCTCCGCCTGAGAAAAATGATATTATGCTCCTTGTTGTAGTAAAACCAAGAGAAGGGGTCGAACATCACATGGAGCCATGAGGAAAGGTTAATGTAGGTACCAGCCTCTACCCCTTGTGGGCATCGTCACCTTTCTGTCTTAAATTAGGTCATTGCTCAGTCTCTGTTTGCCCAAGCATCTGCCTGTTTGTTTTCTTTAGGACTCAAAAGCTCCTTTTCCCTTGCTCAGCCATCCCAGGGTAGTTTTCTAGCCCATATTTTCCCCTTACTTGAAGGACATAAATCTCTCCTCCTTTCTCCCTGCACTCTCTTGTAACTATTCTTCCTTTTGCAGGTCCTCATCTTCTCCACCATCAGCAGCTCCCTGCCTCTTCAGGTTGCTCCTTTCCATCCCTTCCCTCTTAGTCTGACAGGACAGTCTTTCATTCCATCCTTTGCTTTGAGGGATGGGTACCATGCACTTGAAAACTGGCACCTTCTTTTCAGGGAGGAGCAGGGATGGAGAGCAAACCAGTGGGACCCGAGCCACATCTTGTTTCTGTGGCATTGACATGAAGACTTGCTGAGGATTCAGCCTGGCCGGGCTCCAAATTGCTAACTCCTAAGGAAAAAAGGAAGAGATTCTGGGTCACAGCCTTGTGTTTGTGCCACTAAATCACAGGTAGCTGTGCCCTGCCTGACTCCTCAGCCACTGCTGCCAGCAGTCTCGGTCTTACTGACAGTCATATGAGCCCTTAATGTTTTACTTCTAGTTTTATATCAGCATCTAGGAGTTTTCCTAAAGGGCTTATTGTTATCCTTGTTTTACTGGTACACTGAGAATTGTGATTTCAACTTGCAGATCAAAAGACAAAATTCACCCACCATCAGTTTTGGGCTTTGAGTGGTGGAAGGGTTCATTTGTGTTGTTTGAGGGGGCTTTTGGCTTTCATGGGGTCTTGGGGATAAAATACCTCTTTATTTCTATAGTGCTTTTAAACCGATGGGATTAAGGGTCCACATGGGATGCATGCAGGAATCAGCTGTGTGCATGAAGGTTTCTGCAGGAGCACTGTTCCCCTTCTCTCTCCCCAGCATCCGTCTCCTACCACCTTTGAAAGTTGTGGTGCTTCATTGCTAACCCTTCATTCCCAAAGGCGGATGTCTGCAGGGGAGGGATGGGGAATGGTGTGTTCCTTCCTTTTCCTCAGCCCTCCTCTACAAATTGCACCCGATTGCTCTTTGTAGCTGCAGCCATCTCTGTATTTCACCAGGGGAAGGCCCATGTGGTGCGGTGCTGAGAGCAGAATTAGGTGATGTGGACAGAGGATTTAAATTGAAGATGAAGGGTAATACAAACCACATGGATTTATAACTCATTCCAAATCTCATTCTTTTGATAAAGTGAAGTCAGCAGGGCCAACCAAATGTCAGCAGTAGAGGCAGGTCCCCAGGTTTGAAGTTAGGTAGCCTGCTGTGCTAATTGAAGCATCTCTTTGCTTTTGAGCAGTTCTTTACATTTAGAGAAGACAAAAATGAACAATGCATATGTAAAACATTCTTGCTGCTCCTCATTAAGAGTTTTGGCTTCTGAAGAGCTGAAGGAGGTTGTTAGATTTCTTTGGGTCAGTTGAGGCGGCTGCTGAATTTCATGGTTGAGGAGCAAGAGGGGAAAAAGCACCAATGGAAATACAACGACTATTTGTGCAAAGCAGTGTCTGCAAATTGCCTGTCTTGTGTAACATAGATTATAGATATTAGAGAGGGTTGATTATGAACTATAATCAATCAACAGCATTTATCCAAAGTCCCGGGTTCTGGGTTTCTTTGTGGGCAGGCTGTGTTTATCCATTATTGGACATCGAGTTGAGGTGACAGGAATCATTTTATTTCTGAAGCTCTTTGATCATTTTACTTGATTTGTATCAAGTCAGTTTGCATTCCCTGCCAGAGAAGGTTACGGAGCACATCATCTTGAGTGCCATCACACGTCATGTACAGGACAGCCAAATGATCAGGCCTAGTCAGCATGGGTTTATGAAAGGCAGGTCCTGCTTAACTAACCTGAGCCCAAAGAGTGATGGTGAATGGAGTTAAACCCAGTTGGTGGCTGGTCACAGGTGGTGAACACGAGCAACTTGTGTGGAGGCAGCCAAGAAGGCCAATGGCATCCTGGTCTATATCAGGGCAGTGATTGTCCTCCTGCACTGGGAATTGGTGAGGTTGCACCTCAAATCCTGTGTTCAGTTCCAGGCCCCTCACTACAAGAGAGACATTGAGGTGCTGGAGTGGGGCCAGAGAAGGGCACTGGAGCTGGTGCAGGGCCTGGAGCACAGTGTGATGGGGAAGGGCTGAGGGACTTGGGGGGTTCAGTGTGGAGAAAAGGAGGCTGAGGAGAGACATTATCACTCCCTACAACTGCTGAAAGAGGTCGTATCAAGGTGGAGGTCAGTTTCTTTTCCCAAGTAACAAATGATGAGACAAGGGGAAATGGCCTCAAGCTGCACCAGGGGAAGTTTAGATGGAGATGAGGAGCAAAACCTTCTGAAGAGGGTGCTCAGGCATTGGAACAGGCTGCCCAGGGCAAGGCTGCAGTCACCATCCCTGGAGGTGTTTAAAAGATGAGTAGATGGGACACAGGGACATGTGTTAGTGGTGGACTTGGCACTGATAGGCTAGCAGTTGAACTCAATGATCTTAAAGGTCTTTTCCAACCTAAACAGTTCTGATTCTATGAAACAGAGACATGTCTATTGCTGCCATGGCTATTGGCACATCAGATGCACAGTGTTTTCAGCATGTGACCCGAAGCATTTTGTGGTGTTTATTAACATTCATTTTATTCCAATGTTGTTGCTTAACCAAGGTGTGTAATTCTGTTCTCTTCTTGTGTCGTGACATTTTTTCCACAGATGTGGGAAGAGGCCATTGCCTTGGGTAAAGAACTTGCGGAACAGTATGAAAATGAAATGTTTGATTATGAGCAACTCAGTGAACTGCTGGTAGGTTTCTAATGACACGGACGCTTCAACAATTCCTTTTAGAGTTTGGTTTCTAAGCTTTTAAAATCATATTGAAAGCCTCTTTTATGACAGAAAGATGCCGAAATAGATGCCCACTTTGGCTCTGCTGGACTGATGTTGATTAACTGGCTACCACTGGAGGGCCGAAAAAGAGTGGATTTCTGTTCTTTCAGCTGAAAGGAAAAGATTTCAGTAATGTTAAGCCGATTGATTTGGGGTATAAAAGGAAATTTGGAATTTAAATATAAATGGGAACATGAAAAAATCCCCATTCTCTCTCAAGTGTCTTTCCACATCCACGTTTCTTTTTTTAGGTATGAATAATCCCCAAGCATTCATGTCTAGAGTCAGTTATTTTTGCCCTGACGTTATCCATTCATTATGCCTGCACCATTTTTTATCTCCTGCTCTTTTCCAAAGAGATAAATGGCAGCTGTCACTGTCCCACCAGACTTCTCAACTGTTTTCACAGGAGCTGGGACACGATTCCGGTCCTAAATGAAAAGTGTTGACTTTCAGGGTTCTGATACATTTTACCTTTGCACTCACCAGCCTCCATCACACACAATGGTGACTTGGGAAGACAAACTCCATCACTCCCAGCATCTCCCCTTTCTTCTTCTTCCCCCAGCTCTCTACATCGATCATGGTTCTATATGGTCTTGAATATCCTTTTGGTCAGTTGGGACCAGTTGTCCTGGCTATGTCCCCCACAACTCCTTGTGTAACCCCAGCCTGCTCACTGATGGGGTGAGGAGCATAAAAGACCTTGACTCTGTGCAAGCACTGCTCATCGGTAACTAAACCCCCCCTGTGTGATCAGTGCTGTTCCCAGCACAAACGCACAGCTCTATACCAGCTACTGTGAAGAAAATTAACTCTACCCCAGCCAAACCCAGCACAGGTCATTGCACCCTCTTTCTCCACTGACACCAGTGCTCAGTTTGAGGATGGCCAGGAGTCATCTCAGAGGCATCTCCATCCCCATCTCCCCAGAACCTCCCTTCTTGGGGAGGAAAGAATAAAGGTAAACTCCACTCCTCTCAATGATAAGGTTTCTTCACTCCTTTACATGGTCTTCCTTTTCTTTTGTCCATGGTTTTGTCCTCCAGGTCTCTCAAGCTGAGTTTATATCCCTTCTTGATACCCTCCTTAACTGGTTTTAGTGACAGACTGATTGTATTGATTTACCTAACAAATCTGGAGCCTGCTGTCATGCCACTGTAAGTGATATAAGGGATATGTAGCTGGAGGTCCTGCGGTGTGCAGAAGTCTTCTTTGGCCTGCTGCCCGCAGGGCTGCATTCAGTAGACAGTATTCTTCATTTCAATATAAAAGGCAGGGATTGTTCCTGAGCTAGAAATGATTCTCATGTGTCAGATATGATTATTCACCAGTAGATAGCTACTTTCCAAGTCTCTCATTTTTCATTTTCCATCTCCTTTATGCTTGCACATGGGAACATGAGCAGCTTTGTCACAGAGGCAACCACTCGACTTATCATACTATACCCATTGTGGAGGAGAAGTCTGAATTTACACTTCATACATTGTAGCTGATGGCCAATAATACTGAGTTATGTATTTTTCACCATTCTCTTGAACAGTAAATATGTCATGCTTTACATTAAGTGACATAATTCCAGGCAGTGGAACCACATACAGTTCATCTGCATATAAAAATGGAGCTTTTCCCACTTCTAATAGGAGACACCCAGAACTTCCAGTTCTCACAACTGAGTTTATCTGTCCTTTATTTATCAGACAAGAGAAATTGAGAGAGGTGCCCCAAAAATTAGTTCCAGCATGCACTGGGCATTGATCCCTACTAAGGCTAAGATCATAATTCACACTTCCATAGTAGTCAGGTCTCACTTATCCCATTGGCTTTTCTTGTTGCTGCTGCAGGGCATTAGCATGCTAGTTCTTCTTTTCCTCCTCCCCCATAATAAAATCTAAATGTTTTTGTTTCTTTTTGTTCTCCCTGTTGTGTCTTTTATTCAAGCAATATTAACTATTAGACTCTTAAGACAATTCAGAATAACAGAACAGTTTTGCAACAGGTAAGAAATATACAGCAGAGCTGGGTCTTCGTAGTCTTCTTGCCATTTACTGTTATCTCTCGTATGGGAGCAGTAATAAACCTCCACCCAAATCAGGATTCATCCTCTTACAGCAAGTAATGAGCTAAAAATAAGTAAATGAACAGATCATCTGAAGCTGCACATTTGTTATTATTTCATCAGTTGAGATAAAGAAGGATTCTGCTTCGAAACCAGAAGGCGTCCGACGTGAGTTTCTTCCAAAATACACATTTTGCTGCAATTCTCAGCTGCGTGCTTTCCATATGCAAATAAATAGTTGTAAATATGGAAAAGAAGTGTAGGAAAATGAGAAGTTGGCACCGTCGACATGAGCTGGCTGCAGTGGTTTGTGCTTCATCGTTCCAGGGTTTCAGCGTCAGCAGTGTCGCCATCAGTTCTGGCTGCCTTGCTGGTTCTTGACCTTCATCAAAATTGAGATATTGGATATGGATCAGTGATGTTCAGCAAGATGGGGATAAAAGTAATGGCTACGGAGTCTAATATATCAAAACGTTAGCATGTATCTGACAGAAAGGTGAAGAACAAGGGGCAGATGAAACATGTCCACCTTTAAGCTAGAGTTGCACATAGAAGAGATCTAGATCTTAAGTATGACAAATCTCCTACAAGTGTAGGTCATAAAAATTCCTCCCATCTCTTTTGCAGAGAAAGCAAGCCCAGTTCTATGAAAACATTGTGAAAGTGATAAGACCAAAGCCAGACTATTTTGCTGTTGGATACTACGGCCAGGGATTTCCAACGTTCATAAGGGTAAGTGTCCACCTTTTTCCACAGTTGATGTCAGGGTTTCTTGCATTGGAACGTGCCTTTAGTAGTGGGAAAAGTGCATTATTGTATGTCAGTGGGTTATTTACAATCTTCCTAACATTGATGGTTGGGGTTTCCGTGTATAAACCCAACCATTCTCAGAATCCCAGAGTGGATTGGCCTGGAAGGGACCATAAAGCTTATCCGGTTCTAACGCCCTGCCATGGGCAGGGACCCCTTCCACTAGAGCAGTGTGCTCCAAGCCCCTGTGTTCAACCTGGCCTTGGACACTGCCAGGGATGGGGCAGCCACAGCACATTGTTTTTCCCTTTCCAGTTTCTAATATGGAATAATTGAATGTTATCAGAGAAGGGTTTTCTTTAAAGATATCCAACTCTTTATATGTCTTCAGGGTATGACTAGAAATGAAGATATACCACTCAATCCATCAGGGTAATAACCAGAACCACCTGAAATGGTGATGTGTTTGCCTGACAGGGGTCTGTGTGTCTTTGTGTGTGTGTATATAGATAGATATATGTTATATATATATATACACATATATGTATATATAAAACATATATCTATCTATATATTATATAGATAAACACTATATATATCTATATATGTATATATATGAATATAGTTATACATGTATATATTTATATCTCAAGTATGGTAGAGAAGCTTTTGTATGCAACCATGTTTTCATATGAGTATTCTTGCATCTACTGTCCATTTCAAAAGGCACTGTTGTAGAACTAAACCCAGTTGGGCAAATGTAAACTATTTCAGTTCGCTACCCCTGGTCATAACCAGTGCTTTTTCTAACAAGTGCTGTATAATTTTTTCACCAAGACTTCATTGTGACATGAGCAATGAGGTTAAGCGTATTTAGATGCAAGTTGATGTCAAAACTTACTTTAATATGTTTGATCTGTTAAAATCAAATTGCCTTTTACACTCTTCTTTGGAACGTTATGTTCTTGTTCAGTGTATAAGTGGACTGTATAAAATATTTATTCATTTTCTTTATTGCTAAAAGAAGAAATCAATACTTAGAAATACAATATACGTAACTTTAAAGTTATGCAGACAGAGGTACAATGACAAAACTTGAACAGACTACTATAAAGTCTAGGATGTATGGGTCTTTCTAGAAGTCAGTATCTTTGAACCTTCTCCCAAAACTGGCATCATTTCTTATTTACTAGCTACTCTTTGCTAGCTACTCTTTACTAGCTCACTCCAATGTCTTTTAATAAATATTTGTGTGTAAAAGGCCTAATTCTGTTTGCTTACATCAATTCTACCATTAGCTGTGGCTGAGAGGAACAACAGAGGAACATCTTGGATTTGTCCCTCTGTAGTTCCTCTGTAATTAGAGGATGCAGTTTGTCTTAGTGCATTTTCAGTGGGCACCAATTGTATACATTCTTGTAATCGTGTATTTGGATCCTGTTAAATTTAGTGTGGTTTATCCCTATGTCTATAGGTAAGCACATGCTTAATGATCTCAGTACTGAACTGGGGCTAGGGAAATCCATTTGTGCTTTATTGAACTGGCATGAAATAGTTGTACTCTACTGATTTTATCACAGTGTGAGGAATGTAACATTTCTCACTTAACGGCATTGGAGTCAATGGTTCAAAGATCCCAGTTCATTACTGAGGATGCTGGTATTAAGATCAGAGAATCATAGAACAGTTTGTGTTGGAAGGGACCTTTAAAGCTCATCCACTCCAACCCCCCGCAATGAGCAAGGGACATCTTCAATAGATCAAGTTGCCCAGAACCACATCCAGCCTGGCCTTGAGTGTCTTCAGGAATGGTGCATCCACCACCTCTTTGGGCAACCTGTGCCAGTGTTTTACCATCCTCACTGAAAATATGTCTTCTTCATGTCCAGCCTGAATCTCCCTTTCAGTTTGAAACCGTCACTCCTTGTCCTATTGCAACAGGCCCTGCTACAAAGTCTCTCCCCATCTTTCTTATAGGCCTTTTTAGACCTGAAAGGTCACAATAAGGTCTCCCTGAAGTCTTCCCCAGGCTGAACAAGCCCAGCTCTCTCAGCTTTTCCTCGCAGGGGAGATGCTCCATCCCTTTGATTATGCCTTTCAATTTGCTTCCAGAACAAAGTCTTCATTTACCGGGGGAAGGAGTACGAACGCCGCGAAGACTTCGAAGCACGGTTATTGACTCAGTTTCCAAACGCAGAGAAAATGAAGACAACGTCTCCCCCGGGCGATGACATTAAAAACTCCTCTGGCCAGTGTATCCTTTGGTTGTACAGCAGCCCCTGTGGCCACACAGATCGAGGATTTGTGGCCAGCACAAGCAGGGGATGGTCGAACTTCTCCCTTCATGGGTGCAATACATTAATTTTGTTGTTCTGTTCTTCCGTCGTGCTCCCATTGAGCTGCCTGTTCTGTATGATTGAAATTTCTGTTCTTAACCCCTGAATTCAGATATTCAGTGCTTTACTGTAAAGCCCAAACTGGATTTACCATCTAAATTTCACAGGCCAGTGTCGGAACAAATCGTGAGGTGAGTTTGGGTTGGGTTTCCACCTCTTCAGTTTCCTTTCAAGAACTAGAACTAGTTCTTCATAGAACCCTGGAGTTGTTTGGGTGGGAAGGGAGCTTAAAGCCCATCTAGCTCCAACCCCTGCCACGGGCAGGGACCCCTTCCACTGGAGCAGCTTGCTCCAAGCCCCTGTGTCCAACCTGGCCTTGAGCAAGGGATGGGGTGGGGCAGCCACANCTTAAAGCCCATCCAGCTCCAACCCCTGCCACGGGCAGGGACCCCTTCCACTGGAGCAGCTTGCTCCAAGCCCCTGTGTCCAACCTGGCCTTGAGCACTGCCAGGGATGGGGCAGCCACAGCTTCTCTGGGCCATCACCCTGTGCCAGCGCCTCAGCACCTGAAAACAGGGAACAGCTTCTGCCTCAGAGCTCAGCTCAATCTCCTCTGTTCTGGCAGGTTCAAGCCATTGCCCTTGGCCTGTCCCTACAGGCCCTTGTTTCAAGCCCCTCTCCAGGTTTCCTCTGTACACAGCTAAGGAGGGTAGTAATTGTGAGGACATTTTGTAGCTAACATTAGCAGCAATTCCATCCAACCCATTGGAAAACAGTGATCCCACAAGCAGTTTATATTTATTCATAAGCTTCTATTCCAGTACTAGAGTTCAGCAGCAATTCCTTAGCAGCAAGTGTTTGATTTTGATTGTGCTTTTCCCTTTCTTCAGTTTCTACAGGGTGAATGAAGTGCAGCGGTTCGAGTATTCACGCCCTGTTCGAAAAGGAGAGAAAAACCCAGACAATGAATTTGCGGTAAAGAGACGAGCAGAGAGTACTTTGGGGGTTTGCTGGTTTATTCCCTTCCGTTTGGAGAACCCGAGGCATTGATTGTGTCTTGGTTGTTGAAAAATAAGGTTTAAATGTGATTATTTTCCATAGAAATTCAGTTAACCCAAGTCTTTGTGGTTTTTAATGGACAAAACTCTTTCTGTTTTCTTAAAAACCAACTCTTTTGATAACAAAGCATAAAATGGCTCTACCTGAAAACATACATCTCTCACCAAAACGTGTCTTGCCATGAAGATTCCAGTCAGGCATCTGAAAGTCTTTTTGCAGTAATACTTTTATTTGTTAACTAAACCGTATGTTTCATGTAATGGTCAATAAAACTCCCTTTGAGCACAGCTTGTATCTATCAAAACGTTTACAGCAGGTTACATCAAGTTGATTGCCTTTTTGGTTTTTATAGACACCATTTTGTTCACAGGAGTTCTAGTGGTACAGTTAGGAGTAAAGTAGTAGTGTGGTAGTAATTAAAGTTAGAAATCAGTGCATATTTCTTGAGCAAGGAACTTGGGTTTCCGTGTAGTAGCAGGCTCTAATCCAGTCAGTGTGCCACTAAATGCTGAGTATTTGGTTTCCTACAGGTGGGATGGGGCTTGGAGCAACCTGCTCTAGTGGAAGATGCCCCTGCCTGTGGCAGGGGGTTGGAACTGGATAAGCTTTAAGGTCCCTTCCAACCCAAAACCATTCCAGATTCTATGATTCCTTTAGTGTCTGTAGCTACTCTGGGTGGCAGTCATATCAAAAATCACTGATTTCCTAATCCAGGTGGGTTTAGCTGAGGAGGCAGGAGACCCTTCTTTTCCAAAAGCATAATGCTAGACTGGAGTGCTACAGGTTCCAATATGTTTTCAATGTAGATAGAAAATGTAGTTTTATCTAAATAACTTTGAAATCATTTTTTTCTGTTAATAGAGAATGGCATAATCAGTTCTGTTTTACAGAAAGCCTAGTAATAAATAAGATGAACTAGCAACATCTGCCAGTTCTAACAAAGTCTAGAATCAAGAGATACCTTGATATATGCCAAGGAAGACATGTTCAATCACATATCCTTAAATTCAAACTAGTAAGGAGCTGTTACAATGAAGTTGTTGCAGTTTACAGCTCAGATAGAAGCACAGAATCACAAATTCAGATCAAAATGGGATCTCGGATCCAGCCTCTGCCCCAGGAAGGACCAGCCCCAGGGTCAGAGCTGCTCAGAGCAGGACTTGAAACCTCCAAGGATGGGGATGGCCCAGCCTCCCCTGGGAGCCCATCTTGGCTCCTCTGCCCTCCTGGAGAGGAAGCATTCTCCATATTAATATGATGTGGTTTTGTGGAGGATGGTCCTTAAAAGCTCTCATGGGAGATATGACAGTCCAAGTAAAACCACTGGACCCTTTAGATAGTGTTTTCCTTGGGTAAGAGAGCAGTTGTTCTCTGTTAAGTCATGTATCAGATATAAATCTGTGCCGGTCACTCCATCATCTCCCCAGGCACATACTGTTTGAAATGTCCCCCTGGCTTCACCGTGTTTGTCGTATTGTGGATCCTTTTCCTGATTAGGATGCTTTAAAGCTTTGCTTAAGATAAAAGCTGTCAATCTGATAATGTGCTGTTTGTGTTATACTTGCAGAATATGTGGATTGAGAGAACCATCTACGTGACTGCTTACAAATTACCAGGGATTCTGAGGTGGTTTGAAGTCAAATCCGTTTTCATGGTAAGATCAATTTGTCTTTATTGAGATTGCATAAAAGAACGAGGCTCTTACACAGCCAGGGAGCTGTTATATTTCTGTATGGCTGTGCTTCAGTTCTGTGAGCAAGCTATCAATGGGACTATATCTGGCATCTGAAGACAAGGGGAACTTGCTTTGCTGAGGATGCTGATTATTGACTTAGGGTGACTCAAGTAATGCTTTTTCACTCCTGAGAGGAGCAAATGTGAGCTGACTCTTCCAGGCCTTTAGGTCAAGGTCTGATCCAAGTGCTTGAAGTCCTTCTATAAAGTATTTCTGGCTTGCAGCAGGTGACAGCCATTAGAGCCTGTGGTGTGAGCTGTGTGCCTAAAATGAAGAGGGACCTCAGGTGTTGTAAAGGAGCTGTGCTACATCATGATTAAACTGGTCTGAATTTTGGAAACAAGGATTTGGGTGCTTTGATTGTAATATTCAAAGTACACCATAAATCAAACGTATTCTCCATGTCTGCATTCCTTCTCTACTCATCACTTGTGATCAAAGGCTGTTGTTGCTTCCTTTCCATAGTTAGCCCAAATGCACCCTAGCAACCTCACAGAGCAGCTCCAAATTAGGCATTTCTGATCTGCCATTTAGACTGTTTAGATAAGAAATATCCATTAAACGCCTTTAAGATTAAGTTATTCTTACGCAGCTGTAATTTTTAAGTAGCAATAAAAACATTGTTACTGCAGTGTTTAAATCTCTTTTGTGAGGCTTATTTTTAAAGGAAAAGAACAATTTGCATATGATTAATTAAAACCTTTTTCATTGCTCCATTGAGGTTATGTTGGACAGTTGTATTTAGATGAACAGAAGTAATGTGGAAAATTACTATGGTATCTATAGTAACAGAATATGAATGTGGGGTTTGACAGTAATAGGCAGCTGAATAAAACACATTGAATTTTTAATGAACTTTGTAAGTTCAATATAATCCTGATAGAGAAGATTGTGTTTATCTTCATGGTTGCGAAAAGTGGTGTTTGTGAAGGCTGATGAAAGTCTCTTTTCCTTATGAATTAAGAGCACAGGCTGACAGGCTGCTTTGTGCAGGCAATTTGTATACGCACACCTTTAACACTACACTTGTCATCGAAATGGGCATAAATCCTTGGAGAGGACTTTCTATGAGCTCTTTGAAAGTAGGGATTATTTTAGTCACGTAGCTGAAAAATGATACCAAAATGGAGCTTAATAGTAAGTGGGAAGATGGCAACGGGTAACTTTTGGCCTAGCTCTGGCATAGTTACTCCAAAATCAGGATGACTTTCTTCAACATTCCTGTCAGCTGGAAGCATGATCACAGGGTTTACATTCCTGTAAGGCTAAATTCTGACTATGGATACAGATAGTATTGGTGTTTCACTAAACACTGTGAATTAAAGTAGCATTGCACATTTTATATCTTATTGATGGAGCTAGAATATCTTTAAAGGAAGAGGTGAGATCATAGGAAACCAGTGCTGAGAGAGAATTGAGTAGTTTGATAAATGCAGTGTGTTATGCTACCTAACCCATAGAGGAACGTGCATAATTGCCTTAAATCTGTTTGCTTTTAAAACTCCTTCTGATTCCTTTTGCCTAAACCTTTTCAATCTGTTCATTATCTGCAAGGAATTTGTTGTACACATTCATTATTCTCTATCTGATTTGTTTTAGCTGGACACAAGTAGTTGTAGGGTAAACATTTGCCGAGGCCAGGCAGTGAATTAGAAACTGGATTTGGAATTGCATTTGGTTTTAAAAGGCAAAAACGCTAATCTCTGTTTTGCTTTGAAGCTTAGTTTTTTAGTGTTGCTATTGGATCAGGAGTATGTAGTTTCTGTTTGCCCTGAATAGATGGTGTAGTGCCCAGAGTTAGCAAGCTACTTGGAAGACTCATAATTCACAAATATAGATATTTTTAATAGCTGTCAGTAAGTTCCAAAGCACAGTTTGTAGTAGGAGGATGGGAGCAGCAATTCTCCATCTGCTTTTAAAAAGATTTAGAGGGAGGATTAGAAGAGTAGTAAAAGAAAGGAGAATGAGAAAGAAAGCCGTGATTGCTGATACAGAGAAGTCAAAAAAGTCAGCTCAATGAGTGCTAATTTCTGTAGATCTTCAAGAGCTTTTAAGGCAATGGTTCATCAACAAATTATTGCATCGTTAGAAACCCATTAATACAAATGACAGAATCCTAAATATAGCAGGTGGTGCTCACAACAGTTCGCGCTGAATCAGAGGTTGAATGTGGTCTCGCTTCCCAGTGGCCGGATCGCACCGCAGCGCATCCAACTCTGAAGGGCAGTCATCACCTGTCCACCTGAGCCCGCTCTGCTCCACAGCCACCGCAGAACCGTCGTGCTCCTTAACGTGCCTTCCACAATCATTCACCGGGCACACTGCTAAAGATGCTAATTTAATCCTCCTTGGTGTAATCAGATGGCAGGTGTAAGAGGAACTAAAGATTTGATTATAAGTGGTTCTCAGGAACATGGTAAGCAACTGATAGCCAGGTAGAAGAGCTGCTTTGTTTATGTAGCATTTATGTAAATGAGGCTGTAATCAAATATACACTTGCATTTTCCTCACAGGCCTCAATTAACCTTCCTTTTCTATTCCTACCACATCATTTCTTTAATGTAAATAAGCCATGTCTTCTAGTGAGGACTGTCTGTGCCCCAGAATGCTGCAAGTTAGCAGTTTTCGTCCCATCCACTAAAGGGACATATTTCAGCAATATTTAAATCTTTTAATAACGTTTTTCCACCGTGTCGTTCTGAAGGGCACAGTATCTGGTTGTAAATAATAGTTGGAGACTTTACAAGGGCCT
>NDXB01015899.1:0-27872 GCA_002631895.1 Agapornis roseicollis | reverse complement strand
GGTCACGCTCCTTTTGATGCAGCCCAGGATATGGTTGCTTTCTGGGCTGCAAGCGCACACTGCGGTCGACTCCTGTTCATTTTCACTGGCTTCCAGCTGGACACTGAGCCATTGACCACAACTCTTTGCGTGCGGCCAGTTCTTTATCCACTGAGTTCATCCATCCAGCCAGTTCTTTACCCACTGAGTGCCCCACCTATCAAATTGATGTCTCTCCAATTTAGAGACAAGGGTGTCATGTGGGACAGTGTCGAACGCTTTGCACAAGTCCAGGTAGATGACGTCAACTGCTCTACCCCTGTCCATCAGTTCCGCAGCCCCATCATAGAAGGCCACCAAATTGGTCAGGCAGGATTTCCCCCTAGTGAAGCCATGCTGGCTGCCACCAACCACCTCGTTGTTTTTCATGTGCCTTAGCATGCCTTCCAGGAGAATCTGCTCCAAGATTTTGCCAGGCACAGAGGTGAGACTGACTGGTCTGTAATTCCCCAGGTCATCCATTTTCCCCTTCTTGAAAACGGGGGTTATATTTCCCCTTTTCCAGTCTTTGGGAACCTCACCTAATTGCCATGATCTCTCAATGTGACAAACAGTGGCTTAGCAACTTCACTCACCAACTCCTTCAGGACCCGCAGATGGATTTCATCAGGTCCCATGGACTTATGCATGTTCAGGTTCTTAAGATGGTCTCGAACCAGATCTTCTCCTATAGTCAGCCCAAGGTCTTCATTCTCACAATCACATGCTTTTAATTTGCTACAGGAACAAAAAGATGTTTACTTGTTTTCTTCGATAAATTCAAAATTCAGAATCTAGGAAAATGACTTTTCCAAACAATTGTTTCAAAAGAAATCACTTTAGATTCATTTACTGTCAGGGTAATCACATAAGCAGTGAACAACAAGTTAATAAGGTAGTAATAGACATATTAATAACGAGTAAATCAATTGTTATGGGCTGTTCAATACTGTGTTTATTAGCCAGGTTTATATTCATCTATGCTACCAGAACTGATGAGCTTTAAATAATCTATAACGTGTTATTCATGACTTGAGTATTTTTCTCTATTAATAATTTACTAACACTTTATAAACTATTTATAAATGCATTCTTCATATAAAAACATGATCTTTGATTCAAAACTGAACGATAACTTGGGACAGTCTCTAATGTTCTACTCTAGTGACACGCATGAAACTACCATGGAGCTGCTAAAGCACCATCTGAGCAAATCACACAGTCACCATAATTTGCTTCAACTGGTTTTATGGCTCTTAGGAAACCTCACAAGCAACAAGAATTAGCTTGTAATTTTGCAAAACTCAGTTGCGTTTGAAAATCCCTTTTCAGCTGCTGATTTGGAACCACACTGGCAACAAAGACTAAGAGGGGATCACCTAGACTTTCATTATATTATATTATATTATATTATATTATATTATATTATATTATAATTGAATTGCCACGTCATCTTACCAGTTCCATTCAGGCACAGAAACAATCCCTGCTCTGCTCAAGTTCTGCTCAACCCCTGCTGAAAGTGGCTGAAGAACACATGGAGTAGTGAGACTTTATCAACCAGCAAGGTCAGGGGTACTCTGGCTTCCTCAAAGTGGAATTGCTGCAGCTGTGCTCATCCAAAGATCCACCAAGTCCTGGAGAAAGAAACGTCAAAGCCTTGCAAAAACGTACTACATTAAATGCCACAGAGGAAAGAAAGAATCTGGTTTATTGGTCAGCCAATAAACAAGATTGCACTAGGAGAGGTAGTTTTGTTAAAACCAAAAATTACGGTTTCAATGTTCAAAGTGCTGATAACAAATTGTGGAAGTATTTAATCTAGTTCTGGTGTCTGTATTTAAGAACAAAAACCTTACTGAGACAAGTGCAGAGAAGGGTATAAATATGTGAGAGGAATGGAATGGCTCCCTTATGAAGAGGTTAAGGGACTTATTTAAACAGTTAAAGACTAAAAATATGTTATGATGACACTTCTTAAATGAATTCAGGGTTCAGGATAGTGAGGCCAGGGGAACAGTAAAGACAGACATTATTTAAATTGAAGGACACTACTGGAACAAGATCAGTTAATTATAGATCAACTGAAGTACCAGTATTGATTATTTGAGTATTGAAATCCTGTTATGGCTTTCTAAAATTAAGCAGCTATAATAAGAAATCTGAACTGAAATTTGATAAGCCTTTGGAAAGGATTGTATTACCAAGGCGACATGAATCTTTAGTTCCTGCACATCCCCAAAGGGTTGAAAAAGGACTGAATTGCTCTTTATTTGCATTATATTTGTCTTATGCATCAGGTTTCTGTGGTTACTTTCTGGAGTGCAAGAAGGATTTGTCCCTTCTTCACCCTTTTTTGTCTTCTGACAGGCTTATGGGTGCTTGCCTGAGTTCAGTTTTGGCCTTTCTTTGAAGTATTGCCAACCGGCCATTATGAGGAACAGGGTATGGAAAGATGCAGTGATATACTTACAGATCCACACGTCCCCAACTTAGATGGTTGCTCAAACTGATGGGTGAACTCTTGGGAGAGAAATAAAGTTTGCTGAATATACCTAGGTAACATAAACATGTTTTATTTCTTTAGATAACTCAATAGCACAACATATGAGTGATGGGGTAAAATAGAAAATGGAAAGAAAATTCTTCTGGGTATTTGTACTACTTAGATTTGATTTTGAACTCAATCCCCACATGCTTGCTAGATGGTCTGTCTTAGTTTGTGTCTGAATAACCTTTGAAGGCTTGAATAGTCTGGACCCTTCTGAATCAAGTTTGGGGCTGCAATTCTCCCTCTATGGAGGAAAAATAACTTCACAGAGAGCTGGAACAGAAGAAGGATTTCTTATGGTTTGTAGATTGAGTGATTTCTCCAGTTTGGAAACAGCGACAAAAGTTCCTGTTTCCCCAGAATAAGTCTGAATGGTGGAGAAAATTAGACAACTTTTTTCAATAAAGTTTCTTTTTCCCCTTTATTACAATTATTGCCAGCTCAGCCCCATCACTTGACTACACTGAGGAGATTAATTTTTTTCCCCCCCTACAAAGTACTTTCTAACAATACTTATTAATTTTGCTGGAGGAGTGGTCCAAGTGACTGGAGTGTTCTCCTGTTCTGTCCTCCCACACACAACTCAATCTTCCTCTGTGCTTGCTGGGGAACAGCAGCCTCCTCTTTCATATGTCTGTGCTATAAGTGGAAAGAGGATTTGACTTGAAGGGACACTGACAACTGGTTTAAAATCTTGAGTTAATTTGTTGTCAAAGTAATTTTTTTTAATACATTTTGGGGGTTTTCTTTTGAGTGACGAGAGAGCAAGAGATCTGTAAATGAAGGAGAATTAATTATTCCTAGCCATTACTAAAAATCCAAACACACCCAGGTTGTGTTCCAGCTAATGAAATTGATTTTAAACAAAAGTGAACCTGACCATTCATGTTTCATTGTCTCCTCTGTGGTGCTGACAGCAGCCCTTCTCTGAGGCACGCTGCCTTCTCCAAACTTCACTTCTCATTCGACAGAATTTAGTATTAATCTGGCCACTTTTAGAGAAAGCTGAAAGATAACCCTATTTGCTCAGACTGTCTCAACTGATTAAGTCTTGTTTCCCAACTGATTGGGAAGATATATGGGGGTGACAAGCTTTTTTCTTGCAGAGATCTTCATGCTTAAACCTTTAAATTCTCAGCTTCTTTTACCATCCCTGTTTCTCCCTTTAAGGAGGCACAACTAGCCAAACCTGAAATTTAGGAAGAGAAAGCTCCAACTTCTGTCTCCTCAAAAGCCTTTCTAAAACATTTCTGGCACTTCTTTCTTAATCTGCCACTTGGTATTATTCTTTTCCTGCTAAAAAATGTTGGGTTATGACTTTTGTTATTGCTTGTTTTTAATGAAAAACATACTATTAGATCTATTTGCATAGAAAAACAACACAGCAGTAAAGACAGGGTAGGGGGTTGCTAAATGCTGATGATAGCTGAGGCATATTAACCAGGAATAAATATGCTGCTCTACTCTCTGGCTTTGAAATCACTGCTAAAAAGGTTCAAACCCTTTCTCTCATAGCCCATAACATACCCAGAGTGGTGCAGAGAAATGTAATTAACTCCACCTCAGCTCTTCCCTGCCTCTGTAGCTGCATTAGGAAGGATTGTGTGAAACTGATTCAGAATTATTCAGTTAACAGAAAAAAAACATGGCTAAATGAAATGTCTCCTGCCATGGGTTTCAAGCCTGAGAGTCTCTTCAGACTCCAGAGAGACACAAAACCCCCATTCAGGGGGATGCCTGTGGCTGCAAGGTGGCCAAGATGGGGAAGTGGAGGGGTACAAGTCAACAGTGGAGTGGGATGCATGGGGTATATGGGACAACCCCTCTGACTTGGTAACCCTAGCAGGATGTTTGCTGTCTCAACTTTTGAGAAAGAAGACAGTGGTCAAGAGATACTATCCATGGCCACTGAAAAAAAGTCAGAGCTATTTAGAAGTCTAGAGGTGGCCTGATTTGAGTTTATGGTACATTGCTGGCATAACACCTAATTCAGTGGCCATAAAAAGAGCTCAAAGACATCTTGGAACCTGCATTGAGGCTGCACTTGCCCCAGAGACAGAAGTGACAGCTAAGCTACCCACGTAAGACACTACTCACAAGCAGAAACAATCAGCCTGGATAGAATATTTCACAAAACAGTTTCCATCAGGCGCCAGCAGCTTTTTAAATATTAACCAGATCTGCTGGCTGCCTCTCTGGGATTACCGTCTCTGACACCAGTGATCCCAGTGTGTCAGTGTAATTTAGCAGCCAAACCCTGGCTCCCAGCAAGCAGCTTGCAGATGTGGATTTTAATTAAAAATATTTAATTTTCAGCTCTCACTTCCATTTGCTTTACCTGGCATTACGGTTTGTGGTGCTCATCACATAGACTGCTGAAATGCTGCTCCAAGGAAACCTCAAGCAGGTTCCTCCGCCTATGGCAGCTCCATCGAATGGCCCCATTGAGCTTTGTTTTGTGTTCAGCCATAACAACCAAAATAGAGAGCTAAATTAAAACCAAACTACATTAGTGGCCCAGGACCTACTTTGTACTAGAGCAATTCACTCCAAGATTAGCCATATGGAGAGCGTACCTTTCTGGCTCCTCCAAGACACATCCCTGAAGAACCTGTTTATTATTTTTCTTCCACAAGAGACTGAAAACAATGGGCATTGCTGAAATCTAGGGGAGAAAAAAGCTAAGTTTAAATTGGCACCTCGGGGTTGTAGCATAGAGTGTTTGACAACTAGCTCCAGATCCCAGGTGATAGTGTGTCCCTATTCCCTTGAGATGAGGTGCTGCATTCCCAGAGTTCCTGCAGCTTCACAGGCTGTGCCTCATATGGTCCTTACATAGTTCCTTCATTGTGCTATTTTCCTCACAAAAAAGGTTAAGACCATTCTCCATTGAAAAGATGCTGTTTCATTTTTGATTAGTCACCACTTCATTTACCTCATTTCCTTTCATTCAAAAGCTTTAGCTTTATGCAGAATTTTCACTAATAGTTTTCTACATCTGCAAGTGCACTCAGTGAATCCCTTATCAAACACAGTTGGAATTGGCTTGAGTGCAGGTCCTACTCATAAAACAGGTTCCACCTTTCTCCTCTGACTGCACAGTGCAAGCAGCACACACAACATTCCTCCATAGACAGACACTTCTGAACTCAGCAGACAGAGTAATTTGGAAATTGCACATTATGGTTAATAAATATCTGAAAAAAAATATTTACAGATTACCATTAAGGTCCCAGGTTATTAAGGAATGTGGAAGTACATTTTCCTTATGTGGAAAAACAGAGCAGAAAGCAAGAAAATAACCCAAGGACAAGTAAGTGTCACTATGCTGAATATCCAAATCACTGAATTTTGAGGTGCTGCGAATTATTACTAATTTTGATTTAAAATATTGAATATGAAAGATGTTTTGAAACCTTATTTGTCTTTTTATGTCCTGCTTTATTTCCAGTGAGGAGGTTCCAGTCCTTTTGGGAACAGAAATAAGGAGTCCTACATCCTCTAAAGGAGCTCCTATTAAAGGGCATGAAAAACTCAGTGACCACAGTGCCAGTGAAAACTCATCCACAGAGAAAGACTCTGTGAACTGTCTGGGGGAAGGACAATACATGGTTGTATAGCACCTGATGCAAGGGAGGCATGACATATGACCCTTATCACAAATGGAAAAATAAACATCAACAAGACAGATTGAAGAACACATCAGAAAGAGTAAAAATAAAGTTAAAAATAATCACTGATAGCATTTAGCCTGAAGTGCTTTTTGCTTTGTTATTCTATATTGACAAACCCACCTAGAAATGGGTCTCTAAGACTTTTTGACTTATAGACAACCAAGTTTGCTCTACAGACCCCAGTATATCCATTGTCACCCATGGGAGGGCCCCAGGGTCTTTGCTGTGCTGCATCTTTGGGGACGGATCAAATGGCTCCTAGATGAGAACAGAACCAGACATTTTCCAACCAAATACCTCTCAGGTCACTGAGCAATGCTCTGGTGGCTCTGCCTAGCCAGCAAATGCCCATGTTGAGGGACATCAATAAGCAGCTTTGCCTGAGGAATTTTCCTCCTTTAGGGTTTCTGTGCTGATGGCAGAAGGAGATGCATGTCCCTGCCTCAGCCAGAGCCATGCATGGTATGGCTAAAACCACTGACACAGGGTGGGAGCTGAGATCCCAACCTGTGAATGTGGTCATTGACAGAGGCTTTGATCCACCAGAACCACTGGTGAGGAAGGTAAAGAGGGCAGAGATGTACCTGGCTGAGGAAGAGCAAACGAGGAAGAGCCCATTGCTAATTGCTACAGCTCCTCAATCATTGCTGATGAGTGCTACCAGTCACTGCAGAGCAGGAACACAAGAGGACTCTGAGTGAAAGAGTTTCAAGCTGGTCTTTAGGGTGAATTGCATCAGCCTGTTGCTGCACTGAAGTCCCATACACTAGAGCCCCCCATGCCAAAAAGCCAAAACAAACCCTAGTCTCTGAATGTAACAACTTACAGCCTTGGGACATATAACTATTCGTTCAGATGAGGCTTCATGTCAAGAGCTACTACTTTACAAGACAACTGGGTACAGCTGCAGGTGATTGCTACAGCAAGGATGTTGGGGAAATGTCTCAAGATCACCTGGTGAGTGCTGCTGCAGGATTCAGAGCACAGCTGCTTCATCACTGTGCTGCTGGCTGTCATGTTGAAGGATAGTAAAATAACATCAGGTACTTGTTTCTACTCCATGGAAATAAGCTGTATTACTTCTACAGGGGTCAATTCTACAGCTGAATCACACTGCATAAATACATGTAGCGAGTGACTCTTAAGTGTTCCCCAGGTAAGAGCAGACAGGTTTTACAGGGCACCAAACCTCGTCCCCAGACATCTCACCTGACAGACTGAACAGTGGAAGCTACACCACGCCTGTGCTCCACACTAGGAGATCCCAGGCAGACCATCTAACAACCACTGTTGGCTTTTCTTTGTGTCCTGCAAAATCCACCAACAGTGACTCGTGGATTGGAATTGCTACGCCGGGTGGGCAAAGCCAAACAAAGGATACTGTGGATATTGGGCAGCTTTCCCATCCCTTCTAAGCAACTCCAGGACTTAAGTAGACTCTGAGCAAAGATGAACTGTCCAAGCCTGTCAGCATGAAAATCTCCAGGCTGATTTTCAAGGCTTTTTGAGGCACCGAAAGAGGAGCATATTGAGGTGGCAGATATTGACAATCATCTCAGAGCAAGAACATTCCCTTTCCACTTATCTCTTGCCTGCCCCACCACAGCCAACATTTTCAACATCTGTCCTTCCTCACCAACTATCCAATGAGTAGCAGATCATTTTCCCAGAAAGCCCAAACAGGGGCAGATTTAAATCTTTGTCCAAAGCCAAGCGATTTCTCCCTCCCCAGTCAGAAATGGCATAACTTTAATATGGTCATGATGTTCTGCATTAAACTTGCTCTCCAAACAAGGACCAATCTGTCACCAGACAGAAATGGAAAAGGGTCAACCTTTCCTGCCCCTTCTGCAGATAATTCCCCCTTTCAGAGGGAAAAGGCTTGAAAGCTCCAGTTATCAAAGTCTGCTTTCCACAAAAAGCAACACCTCCAAAACTAGACTCCTTTTTTAGGCTATGAACAAGTCCTTGGTGTTTTGACCAGGCCACTTCTTCAGTACAGCTTTTGTCCTCAAGAAAATAAATAAATAAAATAAAATAAAATAAAATAAAATTAAAAAAAATAAAACAAGGAAAAATCTGCCTTTTTTAAAAAAAAGTTCTGCAGATATTTTATACCCCCTCTTTCTTTTTTCTTTTCTATTTTGTTTTTCCCCCTTCTTACATTCACACAAGCAAAACAACAAGAGGGTCCTCTGATGAATGTGGCGGATCGCCATGGTTACGGTTCAGAGATGCAGCAAAAAGCAATTATGGTGGGACAGAGTGGAGAAAAAAAAAAAAGGGGAAAAGAAAAGCCCAACAGAGAAATGCACCTCTTTGTCAGAATTTCAGAACAGCTGTAATAACACTTCTGCACCCCAACCAGTGGAAAGTAACTGAAATATTGTGGCATGTTAAATGCCAACGCATTAAATACCAGGATTTCAATGTCACATTATTTAAAAAGACAGGAAGCATTAATTTCCAGCTGCACTTTCAGCTTGTTAAGTCATCTAGGGGGAATAGGGAAAAAGGAGCAAGTCCATGGCACGGGGCCTCACATTTTGAGGTGTGAAATAAAACACTGTTCAGCGAGGCAGTGGAATGCACTTGTAACAGATTTAATCTGACAGCAGCTGCGGTTTCCTATTTAAGCTTTGTGTGATTTATTTTTCCCCTTGGTGTTGGAGCTCCTGAAAGAAACAGCGATGTTCTCCTGACCTTTCCCAGTCTTAGGATCTCAAAGCACTTTACCCCTGTGTATTCATTTTCACAGCCAACGATGTGTGAGGGAGGTGGGTTGTCACTGTCCTCACAGGGTAGGTGACACATACTCAGGTCTGATCTTCCTAGCCTCAGGATCACAGGTGGGATGTCTTGGTTTGGGCCTCTGCAATGGCTGGGAGAAGCAGGAAATTCCCATTTTACATGCTGTTATTTTAAGATTATATCAAAAATAAAAGCTGGATATCACAGGCTGGGATTATCTGTGAAGCTCATGTATGTCCCTAACACTTATTCCTATGCAGCTAGCAGAAGAATAGGGCTCACCTCTGCTCTTTCTTATTTGTATTTAATCTTGAGGGTTTCTATCATCAGCCTTACAGATCTATTTTTGGTGACAACAGCAGCATAAAGTATCTCTCTTCTCATACCTGTTGCATACTGCAGCCCCCAGCTGCATTCGTGTCTTCCAGGCTACAAATCATATCAGGAACAAGATCCTGCTGAATTTTAACCCATAGAAAGAAGTAGGAAGCGAGAAATTACTGAAACAGATCCATTTCTCACCCTGTTCACCAAGAGGTTCTGGAAATTGTAGTACAAAAGGCCAAAGGCAAACTGTGAAAAGTATAAAGGGCAATGTACGTGGTACACCCTGGATCTAACAAAAAAAGAAGGGTGAGCAGAGCAATACAATGACAAATAGACAAAACAGCCCAAACAGGACAAAGATTAACCACTTCACAGATTATTTACCTCTTTTCTGAACACTTCCCTTCAGTTAATGCTTCCTGCCTCTTCACGGAAAAGAGCTCTCAGATTACACATCCCAGTTCCAGCTTTCCTCCATCTGGTCACAAGAGCAAGCTTCTCCATCCAGCCAGCATTGACTCACTGATGGGCTGAGAGAAAAAATTACATTTCCCAACTGGAGCACTGGTCAACTATTCCTTTCTTCTTTTTTACTATATTATACCCAGCAAAATCAAAGCTCCAGGCTGCTTCTTCAAGCAATCTGAGAAAACCTGTGTATGAAGAGAAGATGCTAAATATGAAGGAAAATGAAATATTGCCAAGTCTTGTGGTTACATATCACAAGATTTAACGATATTTTTCTCCTTAGCACTGGCTTCTAAAAGCAAAAAAACAGTATGAATATCTTAGTATGAGAACAGGGGAGAAATCATGAAAAATAGAATGAAGGGACTGCTAAAGGTTCAGCAGTAAAATGAAGCCTAAAAAAAAACGCCACTGAGCTTTAAATTCTTTTGCTTTTTTAAAGCAATCCATGATTTAGACAAACCTGTCGCAATCCATGTTGAGAAGGACTGAGTAGCGGGGTTTAAGTAAGAATTGTCACAGGAGAAATGCTCTGTGGAGTAAAACCATGACCTAATGTCGCAGGTTGTGCCTTTAATGACAGCAGCAGCATAAGTCTCAAGAGCTAAACCAAACCCCAAAATTAACTCTCCTCTAAATCCAACAGCTGGATGCACAGGGAGGTTGTGGTTTCTCAGAGTACTCCTCTGCTAATGCACCTTCAAGGCTTGTATTCTTTCAGCACTGGGAATGTAAACCTGAAAAGAAACAACAAAATAAACCTCCGGTTTACATTTGTACAGAAAAACAAAATTAAGACAGCCTCAGTTTCCCTAGGCAACTTGACAAAATGTGGTGTTTGAACCTATTAAAACATTTTCCTCTATTAAAAATTGAAAAGATGATCAAAGTGCCATTGGAAACTCCAATTAAATTAGATTTTGGCCCACAGCAGCTTCTTTTGATAAACTCTCAGAGGAGTTATCAGAAACCCACACCTTAGGGAGGCTGGTTTAGCTTTTCTATAGTTAATTCATACCCTTTGGAGATGTGGTTTCCACCCTCTTTTCTCCCATATTATGAGCAGTTCCCAAATGAGAGGTAACCAGCCTCATCAGTGGGGCAAGTTGGATGACTATCACCAAGCTTGGGGTTCCACCAAGAGTGTGATACCTTGTCAGTGAGCACCAGAGTCAGAGTCAACTGATGAGGTACCAAGCCAGAAGGGTGGAAAGGTGGGTGAAAGAAGCTCAGTTCAAGCTGGATGAAAGCAGAAGGTGCTTGCAGAATGTGTCAAGTGCTAAGAAGAAAGGTTGGAAGTACAAGCTAGTTTAGAAATTTCAAAATCCATCTCTCCTTCCAAAACAGATTAGAGATACTAAAGACTGGAAACCTCACAAGTGAGCAATTTAGAAAACTCTTGTTTTGAGCATGGTTGTATTTCAGGTCAGCCCCTGAGCCAACTATAGAGGAAAAGGATCATTAAGCTGAACAAAAGCCACATTGCAGCAGCAGACCTCTACAAGGTGCTAAACTACCCCAAATCAATAGGATCTAGAAGCACACAGAGCCAGTTCTAATCAAATAGTGTCTAAACAGGTAACTTGCTAGAAATGGACTCCGAAGATGGAAAGCAGAACAAAACAAAACAACCAGAAGTGCCACAACCCTCTGCAGCAGCAAGTACCATTGTCAAGGCATCCTTTGTGCTATTTGCACTTGGCATTTATTTGAGAGAGAGATAAAAAAAGGAGTTATAAAACAAAGGTTTCATTGCAGATTGCTTTTTCTCATTGCTTTATTATTTGCTCTTTGCACATGTCAGATAAGTGGACTTGTGAACAGCTTTAATTAGAAATGCAGATTACACTGGGCCAGAATACAGTGGACACTTCCTCTCCAGCAATCCTGCTGAGAATGCACATGGCCAGTTTGCTAAGAAACAAACTGAAAGTCAAAGTTAGCTTCATTTTTAGGCTATACAGTGTGTAAAGTTGCTGTGCCCAGTTCATAAATCCAGCGGCTGTAATTCCTCATTCTTAAAGAATCTAATGCAAGAAAAGAACTTTGTTTCCAGTAGAAATGCCCACTAAGAGAGACATGGAGCTTCTGGTAGTGGTTTTATCCCTAGGTAGTATCAGACCTGATCAATGCTGAATTGAAGAGCTGCAACCAGAAAACCAGTTTGCTGTCTCAGACCTAACAACAGGCTTGAATCCCTGAAAACTTGTCTCCCCGCCGACAACTGAGATTCGTTTATCAAATAAAAGATATTAGCTTTGTCCACACCCCTTGGCTTACTTGGCTTACTAACACTCCTCCTTCTGAGAATGTTAAGTGTAAGCATTACTATACACAAGCAGGGCTGCAAGTTGTTGGAAGAAATGGCCATTTTGATTCCTAATGTCGATTTAATTCCTAACGGCCATTTGAAGTTTTGCAGGGGAGTTCTCTGAGAGTGGCCCATAGCTTGTTTTGACTTTAGCAATGCTTAAAATCCACCTTGTATTACTGAAGAGATCTGATGATAGATGCCTGTTTCCCCAGCTGCTGCTTTGAAATTGTTATCAGGTTCTGAAGCAAGCAACAATGGACAAAAGAGATGAAAAGAAGATGTCTGACTCTATGATACATACATCATGACACAGGGCACTCGCCTGCAGAATAGAAACTGCTCCAGTCAAAGTGAGGTCCACATACTTCAAGGCAAAAGCTGTTTGCTATTGCACTCCCATGCATCACATGGCAGAGTTGAAAGGTGGGACCACACCACAATGGAGTCCTGTGTTAATCTGAAGACTGAACCTGGGAAAAGAGCCCTAACAAAGAGGCTGTAGAAATGGTATGTCTAAAAGAAAAGGTTGTTTGGGATAATTGGCTATGGATGTGGATTTGGGGGATATTTTTGCTTTTGTTTTTTATTAATTGTTGTGACTTTGTTGTATTTACTGAAGCAAGTTAAACATTTCCTTATGATAACGAGAACAATAATGCAACTGGTTTTAAATAAACCACTGAACATTTCAAGCTGAAGGGAGGTATGGATGCAAATCCAAATGGTCTGCAAAGGTTATTGTGAAGATCAGGCTCATTCTCACAGGTCCACATATATACAGGAATCCTCATTTTTACCAGTAATGTTTTATGTGCCCATAAATGGAAATACAGGTCAGCAATCTGCTCAGAATGATGGTATAATGGTTACAGCACTGGGTTGACTGTCAGGAGGCCACAACTCGATCTCTAGGTGTGTCACAGCCCTCCTGCATGACCACAGGCAAGTTGGTCTGACTGGGCTCAGGGGGGATAACCCTGCTACATATCCAGCTCCTCAGACAGATATCACAGCCTACAGTGAGCTCCCACAGCACAAGTGTACATAACAATCTGATGCCCTCAGGTAAGGCTGAAAGTCAGATGAGAACTGCTGTCCTGATCTAATTTTATATATCATTTTGTAGGCACAAATCAGAGCATAACTCTCGAGTGTTTTAAATGCAGTGGACTATATTTCAGACCTAAACCTGATCAATCACACCTTCTAAATGCTTCATTTTAAGTAGCATCCGTGGAAGAACTGTCAGGTATACAGAGGACGAGGAGGGAATTAGCAAATCATTTCAGAGTGGGAAGGAAAACTGCTTGATAGAGCTCAACAGTCCAGAGTGTTCTTCATGATTCAAAACATATCTCTTTCCATAATGTTTTGAAGGAGATTTCTGACTTTAAAACTTTCCTCATTTATTTACTTACTACATTTTGTTGTCCAGGAAGGTCTGTTGAGAGGACACATTTGCTCCAGAGGGGTATGGAAAAGAAAGGACAGACCAGGAGAAGGGAATGCAATGAGCACTGGAAATGCACAGACACGTTATTGAAATGCTGACCTTTCTGACAGCTCCTGGCTTCCCGTCGGCATTGTGCCAGGGCCACGACTATCACGTTTCAGCCTGTGCATTGCCTGCAGCAGAGTGTAACAATTGCTTTATAATCAGTGGATTTCTTTTTCATAGCACCTGAGCAAAGTCCTGGGCAGGGGAAGAATGTGGCAAGCAGACAATGAGAACCTCTGTTCTGGTGAACCGGGAGCTACTCAATTCTGGTTAAATAGGACTGTATTTATTTATAACAGCTACATTGCAGTCCAAGATCCATGGAACTTCTCTTCTGTGTTAATGCAAATCTTAAGGGGTTAAATATTACTTCCCTTCAAGTCAATGATGAAACTCTCTCTGGCAATAGTGGGAGTACAATGCCATTGAAAATGTCTAATACTGCCTCTAAGAAAAGGTTTGGGTGGGAAGGATAATAGTTGATTTTTTTTTTCTATGATATCTTATATTGAGTTATTATCAGAAATATTGCACTGTTACAAAATATTTTCCAAAATCGTGTAATGAAACATACCTGGAGATTTAAATAAAACAGATTAAAAGAGCTTAGAAATTTTAACTAAGTTTGCCACTTTCCATTTTGAAAATGGCAAAAAGATCTTGGCAGTTTGGAGCAATGTATAAATTTGTATCACAGTAATTACTATCAGATTATGAACTGATTTGCTCTTTACACATAACTGACATCTAGAAATCTAGGACTAAAAGAGAAAATTTAGAAGCATTACTGACAAACTATGCAATATAAATTTGAGCTCTGTATCTATAAAGACACAGAGAAAACTTCTAGCAGCATACACCTGTATGTACCTAGTAATGATCCTACATGCCTAGGTGTTCCTTAAAAGAAACTACTCATTGAGTAGTGAGAGATTAGATTTCTTGATATTTGTTCTCTGTTAAATTCATGAAGTATTAGACTTAGGTAAGGGCTTTAAACAATGTTTTTCAGGTATCTGAATTCACCTGAATTGCTTCAGCAGTGCTGATACTACTTTGGTGTTTCACAGGGTAAATTTTACAGGGAAAAGAACTTCATGTGAAGTAAGGGAATTTAAGATACTTTGAAAATATGCGTGAACATCAGTATCAGGAACATGATTTCAAAAGTATGATCGATATGCCAAAAATCTCCACAGATCTACTGGAAATGGTTTGAAATGCATTGGAACTAACTATGAACTTCTTAAGAACTTCATTACCTCCTAGGCTGGGACCATGACCTCCTCTCAGGTTGCTAGCGACAATCCCCTAGGACAAGGTCTCCATGTGATATCATTCAGCATCTTAAAATGTTCATTTGAAAGAGTTTTGAGCAATATTTTCAAATAATTATGAACAAAATATGTAGAAGAATAATCTCAATTATATTCAAAGAACTATTTATTTCTATGGACCATGCCAGCAAATCTGCATCATTCTCTCTAGACAGTAACACAGCCTCTGCCTGGTTGATGCTCGGTAATCCTCCCATGAGCATCCAGGCCTACTTGTTTTCAAGAAGCTGTTCAGGTTTCTGAAGTCTAACTCAGCCACTGTCCTCTCCTCCCAGTTTGATCTTGCTGATGACCCCCATCAAGCACTCAAGTGTACGACTAAGAAAGGCAGACAACACCCAGCTGTGGAGGAGCTCTGCAATCCCAAGGGAATTCTGGATTTCTCGCTGCAAGAGACAAAAAACTTCTTCTATCTCTCAGCTGCCAGAAACATTAGTTCTCTTGCACTAGAAAAGAACCCATTAGTTTCTATGAATAGAAAACTATCATATCCCTATGTGCTAACTATTTATTTAAAAATCTTTAAAAGTCACATAATTTTGGATGTCTTCCTGTCTCCACCCTTTTACTTTCTTCTAATCTGTGATTTCAGTATTCTAACATTTCACGAGGAAACTCACAGTGAATCTGAAGCTTTAAACAAGCTGTATTATTGCATTAAAGACCTAAGTAAATGTTTATTTTGAGCAAGACAAAAACCAAGCAAACAAACATTTTTCTCCCCCAAGTCTGCTCTATAAAGCAGGAAAAAAAGAGAGTTCATAAGAAGGAATAATTTCTACTTTAGTGGTGCTTTTGTCACTTTTCCAAAACCTCAATGCCTGGTATAAAGCCATGGATTGCTAAAGGCATTAAAGTTTTACTTCTAAAAACTGGCATTAAACTTCAAAGCCATTTTATCAGGCAGCTTTCTCAAATTTCCAGTTTAATCTAAAACCCTATGAATAAGGTGGCAAACTTGCATAAATTTGGTTCTTAATGTTAGGACCATAAGATGTATCCAGTTCTGTTTTCAGAAGGGGGCATCACTTGGGTGCATGTTCATCAAAGCATATGTCCAAGCTTGTAATTCATATATTAATGGACTTAGTCTAGCATTGAAGTAGGAGAAATAGCACTTAAAAAGTAAAGGCAACTGAAAAAAACCCAAACCAAACCAAAACCCAAAGACACAAGATTCAGGCTCCAGGTTCTGTTTACAGAACAAAAAATAATATTTAACCATTTCACACAAGGCCAGGTATGAATATGTTACAGATACTGAGCAAGGAGTATGGGGTGACAGCCTTCCTTGTCTATCTTGGACTTGAAAATTAGGGCAGAAACATGGACTGATTCTATTTTTGGCAACTCCTTGGGACTCTGGCTCTCTAAGGTTTTCTGTCCTCACCTCTGACCATCTCAGAGGTTTCCATATATTTGGAAATTACAGTTAAAGCAAGAGCAGCAATGCTGTGGTGTGCAGTCCAGAACAGTGGTGAAGTTTTAATGCATCAGGCTGCATTTTGGTGGCAGTGGTGGTTGGGGTTTCAGCCTGTGTTCATCATTTCAGTGGGTTTCTCTGTTCATTGCCCCCACTTATGGGTCCAAACCCTTTGATCCCCCAGCTGCAAAGGACAAAAATTCATTTCTCAGCAGTACTGCTTAAGACAAAGTTTTGTCCCATGAAGTCAGTCATTGGATTTCCAGACAACAGATTCCCACCAGGGGGTCAGCTGCTCTCAGCACTGGTAGTTTACCTTTGTGGTGGATGGAAAACACACTAGCAGAGAGTTTGTTTTGGCCCCACAATACAGGGCTGGTTGTGCTCCGAATCCAGCAGAAGATTGTTGTTCCAACAATGGAAAACGGAAGGGGGAAGAGATGAACTCAGAGCACGCAGCACACCAAAGCCAAAACACACATTGCAGACGTTTCTGCTACAGTGGGATACACAGGTTAAGCCAAGTTAACACTCTGCAAGTCTGAAAACTCACACTCTGGCAAGTACCAGCCCTCAGCAGACCCTGATAGAGCAAAGGCATATTACTCTGGAAAGCCAATGAATAGATGGGAAGCTTGAGGGTTTTAACAAGTTGCTCCTAAGACTTAACATTATATTTTCTTCTGTGATGCGTTCCCTTCCTACGGCCTATTCTGAGGAGGAGGTTGTGCAGAGTTAAGTCATTTGGCCGTGAGACAAAGGAAGAGGAGGATAAAGAGCAACTGAGGGGACAAAAGATGAGAGCAGTGGGAAGGCAACGCAGCTGCAAAGGACAGCACTCTCCCAGCTATGCAAGGGAGCTGCTGAGAGCACAGATGAGAGGGAGAGATCGTGCAGGAGAAGCCACTGGCAAAGAAGGTTGTCCTCTGCGGACTCCACAGACAAATTATGATGCGAGGATGTATGGAGCAAAACCCACCTCTAACGCATGCACTCAGGTTTATGGCAAAACAAAAGCTACTTGATTGCAGCTCCCCTGGCCTTGTCAGTGTGAGAAAATACACTATGCATAGCCCCACTCATTGCAGGAGATGTGAATAGCCAGAGGCTGTGTAGAGGTATTAGCTCAGCCACAGACAGTGGAAGACTGGTCAAGGCATCCTCACCAGCCAGGTCAGCACCAACACATGGCATTTTCACACACAGCTACATATGTGAAGCCCTGAACCAGGACTCTTTGACTGCAGTGTATCCCATCCTCTCCATTCCCTAGCTGAAGATCAAGGAAGATAATCAAAGCAGAAGAGGGTTTTTCCTTCATCTTCTAAGCTGTGGAGATACAAATTGCTTCATCCCAAACACCAGACACTTTAGCATTGCACATAGCCTGGATTTCATACCATGCCTCTTTTTTCAATTCTGCTTCCTCTCCTTCTCTCTCTCCCTCTCCTCTCACCCTTTCCACTGGCCCAGGCTGAAATCAATTTTCCTTCTACCCTACCTTCTCTCAGCATCTCTTTGGGCTGTGATCACTCTCTGCCCACTGTCTGTTCTCCATGCTCTCACCAAGCCCAATGCAACATTCCAGCATCAGCTGAGCTCAAGCTAAAGCATTTAAATATATAATTTAGGATTGAATGAAACTCAAGATTGGGAATTCTGTATATCCTTCATGTATTTGGCTTGTACAAACAGCAGTAGATATTTCTGTCCCTTCTACACAGGCACACACACACTCCTGCTGCTCTCATCCCTACAGGCATTCCCCAAAAGCCACCTAAAAATTATTGTAAATGCAACACCACATTATGTCTTCTGAAAAATAAAATAAAGTGAAATAGTCAAACCCTGGCATATCTCCAGAGAGGAAAGCATCAGATCTCAGCTGGTAAATAAGATGTTACTGTGAAGCTTGTAAAACCAACGTTATTTCTCCTTTGTAAAGGCTCTACCTGCATAACATGAAGGGGGCTCAGTGACAGACACATTAAAACACCATTAAACTGTGAAATAGAACACAGTGTGAAAATAGATTTAACCTTCACAGCATATTGATCTCTACCCCGCGCCGTGCCTAAGTTCTTGGACAACTGTTTTATAATAGGTTTTACTTATTTTCCTGTTGCTATTCTGACTTCCTCAGAGGAGGGTGTTATTTCTAAAAGCTCCTGACAGCTAAGGGAAAAGTGGGCTTGTTTCTTAGTCATCGCTCAGTGCTTGAGAGTTGCTGCTGCCAGCTGCTCCATAAACAGAAATCAGTTTTGTGTAAGTGAAGGATGGGTCTGGGCAGCAGTGATTGTGGTGGGATGGGAGGAGGAGGAAGGGGAAGCGGAAAGGGAAGAGGAGATGGGCTGTTTGCAAGGACTCTGCTGAGCAAAACTATGCAGGATGCAGGCAACTAGGCTGAACCTGAAATGCCTTTTGAAAGGGACAGCGCCAAGATTTATTTAAGTGTGCAGGGACTTGGACTGTGTCTGTGAAGATAGGTAAAATAATTGTGCGCACATCTGCATATTCAGACGGGAAATCCTTCTGATGAATTGACTGCTAAGGGTCACGCTACTGCCAGCCAGTTCTTATACTTTCACTGTGAGATAGGGACTTCTCAGTGATGAGTTATGCCATAGGACCTTTGAACCCCCTGTCACCTCCCCTCTGACCATTCATCCATCTCCCAGAGCCTTATGCTAAGAGTTCAAACCTCCCCAAATGGCCAAGTGTTCTTCTTATTCACATCAGTTCAACAAAAATGTTCCACCCAGCTCTACACTGGGATTTCCTTTCTGACCACCCCAAAATAAACCCAGCCGGAACTCAGGATAGATAATGTCCAGCCACATCCTGTGTCCCTGAACAAGAGTTTTGTAACACCCATGCATGAACTAGATAAAATTTTGGGGGTGTGGAGGGGTTATTTTTTTGGAAATGTTTCTAATGCTTTCCCCATCATGGTCGTTTGGCAAATCTTGGCCTGACTGGAGATCTCTAAACACATGTGAAGGGCAGGCTGAGCTCATCTGTCAGATATCCCTGGCATACCGCATAGAAATCAAATCTCTAAACTGGCTGCTAGGCATGGCTGAAGCTGAGTGCTGGGTTTGTGTAGCCAGACCTTGCAGTAAATTAACACCATACCAGACACGTTTGTACACATGGTTCATGGCAATTTGCAAATTATCCATGAGGCAACCATGAAACAGCCACAGAGGGGACTACCCAGCAATGCTGTTTTGGGTCAACTCCTGAACAGTGGGACAGTTGCACTGAGGACGGGGATGGTTCTCACTGAATTTAACTGCCCACTTTGGTTGAACAGTCCAGTTTTCCATAATATCATGCATTTTGACACAGCATAAATGCCAAACATTCCCCAAAACCTGCAGTCTACCCAAATGTGCAACAAGGTTAAATTTATCTCATTCACACATGAACAAAAGAATGGGAAGGCTGAGGGCAAGCAAACTGACCTTAAGACCTGGCAGTGTGAAGAATTACTTGTAAAATTTTCTGGGGCAAGCATATTCCTGTTCTGGATTACCTTAATCCAAGTCACACTGTGATGATGGAAAAGTCTGAAAATATCAGAAAACAGAAAATAGTTGTTTGGAAATAAATTCCCTATAAAGAAGCCTAATGCTAAGCATGTGGAAGAGAAAAGTGCAACAGAAAAGCTGTAGAAAGCCCACTCATGTCCCCAGACTCCTTGCTTCCTCAGAATGATTGTACACTGCACACATGGATGTTGAATCTGGTATCCCCATGATTCTGTAGAATCACAGAATGGTTTGGGTTGGAAGGGACCTTAAGATTCCAGCCAATGCCATGAACTTCCACTAGACCAGGTTGCTCCAAATCCTGTCCAACTTGACCTCGAACACTGACAGGGATAGGTCAGACACAGCTTCTCTAGGCAATCTGCCAGTGTCTCACCACTCCCACAGTCATCCAATAGACCCATAGTTAGATTTACATTTAGGAATGCCTTCTGGTCTTGTGGATTTCAGTCTCTGTTGCACTGAAATAACTACTTTGAAGTGAAAATACTAGTTTATTGTTCCCATGCTATACACTGAATGGATTAACAGTGCAAAACCGGATAATCTGCATGGGCAAAAGGACACACAGAAACATGCATCAACTGTATCTCACTTTAAGAATCAAATGAAAAAACTGAATAAAGTGTTATTTTGACTGGAATGTGCAGTAAAGGCACATAACCCTCCTTTCCCTTAGGTAGGGCCTAGGAAACCAGAGTCAATAATTGTAAGCAGGTGGGATAAGACTTTTACCTCCTCTCCTGCTGCAGCACAGTCTCCATTTCAAGTAGCCTCCAGCATCAGTTGTTGCACTGCCAAGTGAAGTACTTGCTCACCTTGTCAAATACAAAATATTATAGCACAGTAAGCAGTTAGTAAAGAATGGGAACCTGTCGATGGGCAGGTACCCATCGATGGGTGGGATCCTGCCAGGGGTGAGGACAGGGAAATGTGATAATGGTGAAGAGTGGAGTTGATTAAAAAATGGGATTGTAAATGAAGGGATTTTAGGAATGTTAGGCTTTGAGAAAATGGAAATCACTGAGATAAGCTTTGCCAGACCCACCTGATGGCCACTGATAAGGTAAACATCCTAAAAAAGGATGTTTATATTATTTACCTTTATCCTAAAAATACATGCAAAGCCATCATGTGGGCACACTTGTCATCTTGTGGTGCTCATAGGCTGCACTCAAGATGGTAGCATTTTGCACCTGTCCAGAGAAGTGAGCTGCTTTTCACATGAAGATCTTTGTCTAGTTTATCTGAAGGATGTATCAGGACCTAATTATGGGAAAACATGGAGTTATGGTGAAGCAGCATCCTTTTCTTGCACTATTTCTAGTAATGCAGGAATCAACCATTGAGAATGAAGACATCGAAGAGCTAATGCCAAAACCTGGCAATAGATGAGAAATGAGAGCAGAGTAGTAATAGCAAAGATAAGGAGCCACGTTAGGCACAGTGTGTGACTCGGCAGTAATGTATTCAGGCACTCTTACAGCAGAAACTATAATGCAGCATGGTGTTACAGTGAAATAAAACTCTGAGTGGTGCAAGTAATGGATTTTTCAGTCTAGCGGCCAAAGTTAAGCATCGTGTGTGCGTGAAAGCTCGTGTTGAGTCGGTGGGCAAAGTTCTGGCAATCCGAAGAATGTCCTGTTCAGTTATGTAAACATCCTAAAAAAGGATAAATAAGGTAAACATCCTAAAACAAAGCAAGGAAGAAATAACCACCAGGAGTCTGAAAGCCCACTACCACATTTTTGTAAGAAACATTCTCTAAGGATTATGATGGAATGTATGTAATGAATATGTATGTGTGTTTAAGGACAATATAATCACAGTCTGGTTGATGCCTGGCAGAGACATGCTTGGAGGAGCTATCCCCATGTCTCCCGGTGCCGCAATAAAGAATACCTGCTTGTCAACTTAAAACTTTGTTGGCAAGTTCCTGGAGTTTTCTCTGAATCAATGGAAAAGTCTGAACACATGAGAAAACAGAAAATAACTTTTTGGAAAGAAATTCCCTGTAAAGAAGCCTCATGCTAAACATATGCAATAGAAAAGGGCAATAGAAAAGTTGGAGAAACCCCACTGGTTTCCCCAGACTCCTTGCTTCCTCAGAATGGTTGCACACTGCACCCATGGGTGCTGGCTCTGGTGAGCAGCAGCTCCGCAGAGCTTTAAGGCACAAATTAAAACCCTCAAAGCCCCTTCCCAGGAAGGAATTGACACCTGGAAAAGAACAAAGCGTGGATGTTCTGTTGTATAGGGGTAAGTAAGGACCAACTGCTGACATCATCAAGGCTCTGTTGGCATGAGCAGGAAAGATGCTGTCTCTTCTACTAATAGTGGACAACACTGCTGTGGAGGAGGAAAACGCCTCTCCTGCAGAACATGAGCTGTGCAGGAGCTCCCTCACAGCTGATCATGAGGGAAGATATTTATGCCCCTCAAATCCCACCAGCTACAGAGACATTATGTTCTGCTGGTTTGCAATGCAAGCAGAAAGCAGGCAGTAAGTTCGGATGGCCTTGGATCTTTATGGGTCAAAATTAAAGTATTTCATCTTGGCTACAGCAGATCTGGGTGTGGGCTGTCCTACACTGGCTTTGGGTAAAGCTACACCTGAAATACTATCTTTGCACCAGCTTGGAGCTTTCAAGGGTCCTTGTGCTTTTTGAAACAGCTACTGCCCAATTCTTTGTCACTGAATCAAGACAAAGATTTTTCTACTCTTCAGAAGATGAGAACACCCTGGCACAATGTCAGCAGGGCTGGCCAGTTAATCACAACGATGAAGCAAAAAGATGGACAGACTGCCTGAGAGCAGAGCACAAGCTCCAGCCCTCTCCTCCAAGCTGGTGCAAACACATAGCATTCATAATCAAGTGAGAACTGCTCACAGCAATGTTTGCTGCTCCTTCCTCACTTAGTAGTGGTCATGTGCCAGTTACAAGAATCATTTCCAAGGCATGCTCTTCCAGGGCATCACCATCCTCTCTGTATTAGGTGCACCTAGTTAATCAGCAGCAAATTTGGCCATAGTTTATCCCTTTCACAGAGGTAACCAGACTGATCCAAAGTCTTTGATCTCAGAAGGCATTTGAGCTCAATGCACTTCAGGTGCAGATCAAGAAAAACACGTCAGTAAAGCAATGCAAGTGCAAAACACTCAACTGTTAATTCCTTTTTCATGTAGAGAAGTGGTTCTATTTCCCCTACAAGAATCCTAACACTGCTTCTGTTCCCTGAAAAGAATTCACCTTTTCCCTGAGCCTTCCAGAGAGCAAACACTCCCTCCCCAGCACAGCTTAAGAAGCTGTTTCCATTTCTGATGATACTAGGTCACAAGGATATGGCACTCAGCCATTTGACTGAAGGCCAGTGAAAATTAAGACCTTCATCTTCCCTCATCCATTCATGGACATCACTACTCTGTTGTTAAAAACATTCCAGAAACTTCTTTCTCACCATACAGTGTCCTACACAGATTTTCCACAGCTTTTATTCATATACCTAAACAATCTTATGTAATTTCAACACTGTGCTTCTAGTTTACCCTGCTCCCCAAAAGACACCTTAATTGACTTTGTTCTGGTTAGCCTCTATTTTAAGAGCTGTTTTGAATAATCCTGTCCTTTTTGACCCATTGCAACTTTCATGAGCTCTTACTTCTACAGCAAATGATGGGACTTGAGAGGCTTTCCTGGCATCAGCATACACTTCTCTCAGCAGGACTCCAACACGGGGCTGTTGCTAATCCTGGATTTCCCTGTGGATAGGACAGGTCACCAGGCAGGGGGGAGCAGCAGATCCTGATGCTGGATCAATGCCCCATGGAGGATGATAAAACTGGTTTGGTGCTTATGTAGAAGACAATGTAAAGACAAAGGAAAGGAAAGACTAAACCAAAATAATCCAGGGTGCTAATCCTTTTCCTGCGGAAGACTTGCTCTGTGACCTTGGATAAATGCTTCCTCAGTAAATAGCTCAAGTTTCTCCACTTGCCCTCTGATCTTTTGATCAAAAGGCCAAAATCTTCAGGATGGCACCTGAAGGTTACACATCGTATTTGGATCTCCAAGTTCAACGATTTAATAAACCTATTTAACTGTAATCTCGAGGGCAAAGCCTGAGATGCAAATATCTCGTTCAGAAATGTATTTTGAAGCAATAGACTAGCCCATGACTATGGAAAAATGATGATAATAGCAGCTGCTTACAGCAAATGGTATTGCCCAAACTGGTATCATATCATACTCAAAAGGTCTGAACAGAAACATCTGGGCCATCATGGTAGAGTTCAAAACAAGCCCATCGAAAATGGATAAACAATTAAAAATGTATTGAAAGAAGAAAGAAAAAGAGAAATCATTCCTAATTAATTCTAGTGCCCTGTACAACCTCAGACTATTTGTAATCCTACAGGGAACATCTTTATTGATCCGGGGGACGCTGCAGCAGACTTCTGATGCTTATCTCAGCATAAAAATGGGCTCTTGTGATGAGCAGTGATTTAATTACATGACAATCACTGCTAACAATGCATGGCGAATACCAAAAATATGCAGAGCAAGAGTGGCAGTGATAAATGCAAGGCAATGGCATTGACTTTCAGTAAAGTCATCTATTGCCAGAGATGGAGGGAGGCTTCACCCCCTTTCCCACCCCTTCTTCTAAGGTTGTAGCTGCTGTGTGGCTCCAGATACTCACTCTGTGGAGTGAGCCAGCCACAGGCAGACAGAAGGTGAAGGGAGAAATCAGCCAGCCATGATTTAGCACACAAGTCCCTGAAACTTAACAGTCTTTTTCTTGTCTGTAGGAACATATGCTCTTTCCACTGTGTATCTCCACTTGAAGGTGAGATTTTTTTCTCTCCTTTGGAAGGTGGCAGTACTGAGCAAGTGAATAATACATAGTTTTGCTGTGCACTATCTCAGGGACTTAGAAGCTGTTGCCTTACATGAGATCAAAGATCAGTCAAATCTTATCTTTCACATACAGTAGCTAGAAGTAGCAGCAAGTGTTTGTTCAAGAAATAATGTGTTTTGTTTCTATCTCCTTAAAAAAAGAATACAGTAGGAATAAAGGGTAGTGTCACTATCATAAACCTCTTCTATTTACTTACCATTATTGAGGGTATAACAGATGTATTTGTCAGCATCTTTGAAGCCACTATAACAATGCTGGTGAGCAGATCTTGCACTTCCCTGAAGGAGTTTGGATCCAGCACCATTTTATCCCCACATCCCTTTGGTAATGAAGGAGAATCTAGGCTGACTATGTATTTGGAAGTGCAAGGCCCAAGTCTTAAGGTTTTGTCATCTCCACTTGGTAGATGGCATTTAAACACTTAATATCCTTCCCATTATAAAAGTCACTTCACAAAAATGCCGAGATCAAGAGCAGAGAAATTCTTCATTCATCTGCTAGAAATTCGATCACAGCAAACAGAGGAGAGGAGATACCCCTAGCTAAGCAGTCCCTAGGTTTCTTGGGGAAGCAATCCCTAGCACAGGTTCCCTACAAACACCCATTCATCCACCTCTCAAATCACTGAAACCCAGTGCCTTATCCTCCCTCCATGGACTGAAGGCCACTATTCAAATGTGCTAGCGAGCCATTTTAGTAGCCAGTGATCACTGGTGTGAGGTACAATCTTTTGGCCATCTGAATTTGACCATGGTTGGCCCTGGAAGTCCCAAAACCAGATATATGTGCCCAGTCTATGAGCTTGTCCTACCTTCCTACTGTAAGAAAGTCCTCAAGAGGATAGAGGGCTGGCTTCACTAGGACATCAGCACAAAGTTTACATATCTTCCAGCTCTTACTGTCTTCCCCTGCAAGAGGCACATCATCTTGTTCAGCCAAGAGGGAAATTGCAGGTGTTCAATCCAACACACAGAAACCAATTGGCAGTGTTCCTTCACATAAAATTTAACAAGAATCACCAGCCCTCAGGTTAAAGCCAAGCTGAGAACTTGAACTCGTGCCTGCCCAGGTGTTGCTGCTGTGGTAAGCACTGAGACCTGCATGCTGCCTCCTGCTTCCCTGTGCTCAGTTTCATGATTCATGTCAGGAGAGCATGTTTTTTATTCAAAGCAAAATGACCTTCTGAATTCTCTTGAAATCCTGCACTGTTTTAAGTCAAAGCATCACAAAGTAGATTAAAAGCGCTATAATCTCAAGAGGCTGTTTTTTTAACTCCAACATTATTTCTAAATGCTTGTGAATATTTACATTCATCATAAACATATCTTTTGCTCACATGGCCTTTGAAGTATATAATCACTGCTGCTGCTGAATGTCTTCCCCACTGATAAACTGTCAGGCAGACTGTCCCAAAGTGACAGAATTTCACCTGGTTTAATTTACCCCAATTTGAGACCAACTAAAACACTCCATCTGCAACACAGCGGATTAACAATCATTTATAATATCTCAGCTTTCTTCCAAGTTACTAACTTCAAGGATGCTGAATAACAGATATTCTTATTATGTCTCTGTGTGATTTGAAGGGGCAAATGCACCAGAGTGCTGACACATGCAGCTTTACAGATAAAATACATGTACAATATTTAGTCAGAACAGGATTCACTTCTAACACATGCCATAGTCTCTGAAGTCAAAGCTAAAGTTTCTCAAACAGTCTATCAGCTTAGTTTAAAGGGTGGGAAACCTACAGGTTAAGGTTTGATTAGAATGTATTTTGTTGACTTTTTTTCTTAACATGTAAGACATGCCAAATTCCTTCCTGGTGTGAACCTACTGGTCTGATGGGAAAATAACCCCAGTTCTGTTTGTGGGAATGCTTGCAGGATCAGGCCCTCCAAATTAAAAAAGTAAAATAAAACATAGCCCCCATGTAGAGTACAGGAAATTAAATGGCAAGTCTCTGTTTGCTAGTGGGACAGCCCAAATCAGGGAGTTAAGACTCTTACCCCAGGCAGTAAATTAGCAGCAGCAGTCTAATTTCTAGGGAAAGAACACTTTCCCTTTCCAAAGCAAATGGGTTTGGGGTGGTAGGTCTGCTGGGCAGTGTTCTCCGGTGGGAGCCCCAGGTAAGCAGGACAGAGCTTGAGCTCTCCATTGCTTTATGGGTGGCTCAAGAGAGGACAGGGGAGAAAGCAGAGGAACAGCTACAGTTGAAGGTTAAAACCAGAGCTTTGCAAGCAGAGGAAATAAAAGGTGCGTGACATTTCCACCAACTTTGCTTTATTCAGTTGTTCACTTGCTTTCCACAATGTGCATTTCAGTGACTGAGCTTTACTGACAGTGATCCATAGGGGAGCTGAGTCCTCAGTCCTATTTATGATTATTCAAGAAACTAGCCTTCAGCAGCAGCTTATGTTTGAGCCAAACCTGAGTACATATTGAATTTGCACATATGTCAAATGCAGTTATTTACGCACTTACATTTTTATTTATATTCCAGTATATCCACGATTCTGTAGAATCACAGAATGGTTTGGGTTGGAAGGGACCTTAAGATTCCAGCCAATGCCATGAACTTCCACTAGACCAGGTTGCTCCAAATCCTGTCCAACTTGACCTCGAACACTGACAGGGATAGGTCAGACACAGCTTCTCTAGGCAATCTGCCAGTGTCTCACCACTCCCACAGTCATCCAATAGACCCATAGTTAGATTTACATTTAGGAATGCCTTCTGGTCTTGTGGATTTCAGTCTCTGTTGCACTGAAATAACTACTTTGAAGTGAAAATACTAGTTTATTGTTCCCATGCTATACACTGAATGGATTAACAGTGCAAAACCGGATAATCTGCATGGGCAAAAGGACACACAGAAACATGCATCAACTGTATCTCACTTTAAGAATCAAATGAAAAATCTGAATAAAGTGTTATTTTGACTGGAATGTGCAGTAAAGGCACATAACCCTCTTTTCCCTTAGGTAGGGCCTAGGAAACCAGAGTCAATAATTGTAAGCAGGTGGGATAAGACTTT
>NDXB01015898.1:11025-32033 GCA_002631895.1 Agapornis roseicollis | reverse complement strand
TCTGGAGAAGAGAAGGCTGAGTGGAGACCTCATAGCAGCCTTCCAGTATCTGAAGAGGGCCTATGGGGCTGCTGGGGAGAGACCCTTTATTAGGGACTGCAGTGATAGGAGAAAGGGTAGTGGGTTAAAACTTAAACAGGGGAAGTTTGGGTAGGATCTAAGGAAGAGATTCTATTTAGCTATAGAAAAAAGCATGAACCTTTAGAACATTTCGTGACTGACTATAGCATGTCATTATATGAAGCCCTGAAAAGTAGTAGCTGATCACTTAGTCTGCTCCTGCACTGAGCAGTGGCTATGCTATGCATGTGCCACAGATCTTGTCTATATCTTCTATCCACCTTCTTCATGTTGACCCCACCAAAAAATAACAAAAAGGAGGTGACTCTTTTTTAAAAGAGTTTGTCTTTTGCTAGGAAAAAAAAAAAAAAGTCACAGAATATTTTTAAAATAATGTTATGTATTTAAAGTATCAATCTAAGCCGATACATAAATACTCAGGATATTATCATACCCTTCTGGGCTGCCTCCATAAAAGCCAGGAAAGGCTTTAAGAAGGGAAAGTAAGAGCTGTTCCCAACATGCTCTCTCAGACACTGGGTTTAGCTAAAGGTAGAATATGATAATACCAGGACTGTTCTGAAGGGGAGTTTAGAACAAAACTAATAGGGCAGATGTGTTTGGGGGTCCCTGAAGTTTACAACTGTTCTTTATGGCAGTTCATCCCTGCCTATCTTTGTGTCTGAAATTACAGCACAATCTGAATCAAATTCTGTTCACCGTTAACAAAAGTAAACCCAAATGGGATCAGGTTAGAGATCATTCTGCTTTGTAACTTATTTTAGCAAATGACCAGCAACAGATATAAAGGTAAAGACCATAAGAAACAGACAACAGGGAATGTAAACCTCTCCTGCTAAGTAGCAATTCAGCAATGCTGGGATTTCCTGAGCAGGTTGCTGCTGAACCATCTTGTTTAGCAGAATTTAGATCTATTCAGCATGAATTTGCTTCAGCCCTCTTTGAACTCATTTGTACTTTTGGCCTCCTCAACATCCTGTGGAAATGAGCTCCATGATTTAATTACACATTGTGTTAAAAAATACTTCCCTTTGGCTTAACTTTGCTGCCTGATGTTCTCATTTTGTGTTCCCTAATTCCCATGTTATGAAAATTAGTGAATTTTCATATCTTTTGAAACTTCAAAATCTCTGTTGAACCCTTTGCTCTCTCACTTATCACTCTTCCCCCTCTCCACTGCTTTTTCCAAGCTGGAAAAAGCTCAGTAATGGCCAACAAAGCCTACAGCAACCAGAAAAGGCCAGATGCCTTCTAGCTGGACTGGCTACCTGACCTTGTCACGGCAATAAAGAATGTGGCTAGGATGAGTATGTTATTTAACAAGCTTTCCTCTAAGATACTAAAATGCCAACATCCAACACCATTTCTCTCCACAAAGGAGGGTTCCTATAGAATAGGTTTCACATTACAGTACTGGAGTGCAGTTTGGTCCTTTGGACAGTACTTCACCTTTATTTTTATTCTACTGTTTGGGTGGAAACAGAGCACTATTTTTCCCTCTCTTTCTTTAACATGTTACCAAATTCTAAGACAGGGAAGACAACCCCTGAAAAATCAAGGCCAAATTCCAGCCTTAGTTATAATTTAGTAGTATATTTCAATGTCCATGAAGTTACAAACTCCTGGTAATTTAGTGTTGGGAAGGGGACTCTCTTCCTTTTTTACTTTGGTGAAAAGAAGTCTGCCTGGTAAGTCATTATCTTAGCTTGGACTGTTTGGAGTTACCATGGCAGTTCATTTATATAGGCTTGAAATGATTTTTTTTGTAAGTAATATTTCTCTTTGGATTTACATCACGTTTCTGGGATGTGCACCATAAACTAGGTTTATTTACAGAACTTTCAGCCTCCCTGTCAACACACAGCCACAACAGAACAGAAGAGAGATAAATATGGTCTATTTGTGAGTCTCTTGAGAGAAATGCATTTATCATTAAGCCTGATATGAAAAGGTACAACCAACTTCTGAAGCACTTTGTCTGCTACAGTCCATGTTTCATTTATGCTACTGATGTCTGTGAAACACATGTTCTCTGGAAAGAGGATGTTCTACAAGTACAAATCCTGAAGCCATTTCTTTCTGGTTGCAAAAAACTGGGTTGCATAAATATCAACTGTTTCTGTCATCAACTTTAAAGAAAGCTATACTAAAGTAGATATGGATGCAGAAGCTAAATGTTTTCCTGGAACTAATCACATCACTACTAGGGGTTGAGAGACAGGCTGCTGTATGCCAAGCTTTAGGAACTCTCTGCTGTGATACTACAAATGCAGAAGTTTGGAAGAGCAGCAGATGAATCTCCTAATTTTCTGCTTCAAGCACAGAGCATCAGCTCATTACACTGCAAAATATATGGACATGACATCTCACTGATGTAGGATGAAAAAGGAGAAAGAGAAAGAAGATCATGAAACAAAATTTAGTACAAAAAGTGAAGATATGGAAGAAATGTGAAAAAAACTAGTGTGAAGGGGAAATGCTGCCAAACAAATATGAAGAGCAATGTCAAAAGCTTAAGCACAATATCTGTTGAAATTGGCTAAATTGGAGAATAACAATCTAATAAAGAGGAAAAACCAAATACATCAGCAAGAATATGTATTGACTTTAATATAGTAGATAGGATTGGTATTTGACACAGAAAATGGGAAAGAGGAATGTGGATAAATTTCAGGTTGCTGCAGAATTATCATAAATTATGCAGAAAAAGAAAGTAAAATAGGACATAGTTCTTAGAAGAGAATTGTAAAAGAGGAATCAGAAAAGAGGAAATCTTCACATTTCCTGAAAAACTTTATTGGGAGTCACCTGTGTCTGCTGGAAAGTAGACGATGATGATACTGAATCAGGGAATTAAAACACAATAAACCTAAGTTAATCTGCAGTGCAGCCACTCAGATACTGGCCTTGAAAACAACATGACAGAGATGAATGTACAGGAAAGACAATTTTTCAAGGAAACAACAAGTGGTGATTAATGTTACAATTGTCATAAACTATGCTGCTAAACACTTACCCAGAACTTATTTTTAATTCCCCTGTTGACAAGTAATTCAACTAGAGTGCCTTAATATCATTTAGTAAAACATCATTTATCTTTTAGATTTCTTTTTTGTGATTTTTGACCTTTCTTTGTCTCTTGTCATCACAAGAATTTAGCTTCAGAAATGTGCCCACTAGTTATATAAATTTTTATCCATTTAAATTAGTTTAATTAACAGTTTAATTAATTCTATTGTGCAATGAAATTTATAATCTAAGGTTTGGAAAGTCTAATTTAAATATATCTGAAGATGTAGCACAGCCACTGCTGAACATCAGTATCAATCATAAAATTTATGGTGCAATTCCTTAAATTCAGTGGATGTGAATGTTCATGCTACGTGGAGTTAATTCTTGTCCCCACTGAAAAGAGAAACAAAAACCAACCAAACAAAAAGCAATAGAAAAAGCCTCCAAAAGTTCCAGCTTAATCACTGGAAAAATCAGATAAGCTTCAAAATTTCAAATACAGATCTCATACTTAAGCCAGAATGAAAATAATTCTTTAGTATAAATCAGAGTTATTTTCAATATTTAAATTCTTAATTTTTAATTATTTTAAATTCTGTAGACAATGGAGGCAATATGTTTAAATTCAGATAAAATGAAGACCTAGGAATTCAATCCTGCTAACATAATTTGAAGTTACATCAAATTCACAGCAAATTTATACTATAGCATAAAATTCATACCCTTCTGCACTACTTTCACTATTCAATTTTACCTTAGAATGTAGCCTTGGGGTGGTAAAATGTCAGTCTTAGGAATCAAATCAATGCATCAAATGTGAAGTCATAAATATCTGGTCATAAACAGATGACCCCATATACTGCACCAGCATTACTTCACCCTCACTTAACTGTGCTTCAGTGAGCTAGTTCTCATGAACTAGGCTAAACAATCAAGATGCAGACTGGGTAAGATGAAATTCAGTGTTAGATATCACCCTTCACACTTCAGACTACCTTCTCAAATAGCCCCCTTAAGGATCCCAGCACAAGCTGAGTAGTAAAGCAGACAAGGTGGACCTTGAATAATTTTACATTATAATGTCCCTCACAAAAGGAAAAAATCCCACTATGACTTTCTGAAAGTATTTTGGTGAGAAGAAACATTCCTTCTCTAGTAGAGAAACTGATCATACCCAAAGGTATTTAGAGTTTTTGTCAAATCAGTTCAGGAAATGATTCTCAGTTTTCATCATTGCTAGGAGAAACTTATCCGCTAATGCATTCAATGCCACTTCAGTTCCAAATATGAGTGCACAACTTCTGTATGATGCAAGAAGTTGACATTTCAGCTACCCATTTGCTTGCTGTCATCTTTTTTGCCTTATTAAATGACAGATCAGTGTTAAATGATGGAGACGCAAAATTACCTTAAACAAAGAGGGTCTTCAAAACCTTCATGGGATTGTGTTTCCCACTACATCTCAGTCTTAAAATAAGCAAGAATCATGTTATATTTAATTCTTTCTTATTTAAAATGGCATATAGAACATGAATTCCTTGTAGTTACAGCCTGACTGTTCTGAAACAGTGCATTAGGATATCTGTGGATAGAGAAGAATGCGGTAATTGTCTTTTTGATGTGGGTTTTTTTGTTTGTTTGTTTGGCTTTTGTTGTTGTTGTTGTTGGTTTTTGGTTTTGGGTTTTTTTTATGGTGGTGGTGGTAATATTTTCTGTGTTTTTGTTTATTTGTTTGTGGGGGGAGAATTATACTTGTGATGAGGTGCCTAGGGACATGGTTTAGTGGTGGACTTGGCAGTGTTAGATCAATGGTTGGACTCAATGATCTTAAAGGTCTTTACCAACATAAGTGATTCTACAATTCTATGATGTTGTGAATACCCCTGAGCTTTTAGCCAAAAAATGTTGAGTACCTATTAATGGCATAGGCAGCTGAAGCTTTGTGAAGGGCAGTACAGATGCTGTCTTTGAGTAAACACGCTCCTGCATGATTAATGAAAACCAACATCAGCATGGCTAAGGCCAAGCTTGTGAAACAAAATTGCTCTCAACTGTAGCAAGTGTTATAGTCTGAGATATTAGGAAACAACAAAAATTCTTCAACACCTCTTCCAATTAATTTTGCCTTCTAAGTAAGAATGTGGTGATACATAACACAGATCTTTTTCAGTGATATATAAACCAATTCTTGTTCAGTGGAATGTTTTTCCAGATCTCTGGTTGGTTTTCAATGAAAAGATGCTTTTGTCTCCAGTCAAACAATGAATAATGCATGCGTTCTCAGATTATACCACCTTGTTCTGTGTTATTTCTTCCCCTAAAAGAGCAGGAACTCTTCTTGTTTCCACAGAGCTATGTCTACCTCATTACTAAGTCTCTTTGTGTCACTTAGAGGTGTGGTTAAATTGTAGTACCTGAATTTCCATTCCTGTGTCCAAGTACCCAGTCTCTTCACTCTGACACAAACAAGGAAGGTGACATCATTTTCTTCAACAGAGAAGAGCAAAGTATCTTTAATGTATATTTAAGGTTGCCAGTCACATTGACCAACAGTGAGATGCCAGATGTGTTAACTTGTACTTTTAAAAAGGTGTTAATTTCATTCTGTTTGTTCAATCTACAGTGCGACAGGTACCACAGAACATAAATCATTTATGCTTGCCAGGATCTTGCAAATCAATAGTAACCTTCTCTGATGTGCTACTTTGAACTGGGTGAGTTCATAAAGCTGTAGTTGGTCTAAATGTACAACAGACATTGTTTAGAGGCTACTTAAAACAGACATACAGCATTAATAAAGCAAGAAGGAAATCTTTTCTCTGGCATCTGAAGAAGCATTGCCTGCCACTCATCCTAAAGGGTTTCTTTTGCTTTTTCAGAAATTTCATATTGGAAGACCTTTAGGGAACATCCTACTAGCACTGAAACCGCTTTAATAAAATATTATTGAGAGTTCTCCAACAAGCATTGCAGACTGCACGTACTTTGTCCCACTGCTACAACAAAAAGTTTAAAGAAAAAACCTGTCAGATTTGAGGAAGAGAACAGTTTCTTCAGTTGAAATAGAAGCACAGCAGTCTGTGAGACATGATTCTTCACTGGATTTGTAAGTACACTTCAGTAATGAGTACCATAGCTAGAAAGAGTGAAAAGTCCAACTATGCTTTAGAGTCTTTATGTGCTTAGATTGCAGTAATGGATGAACTAGCTAAATAAAAGTGAATTAGGCTGGTTTATTCTTGGAAAAAATATTAATGAATTTGATGAGAAAATGTCAATATATGTTTTCAAAATGCTTCCAGCTTAAAAAATCAGGTGCTATTGAAAAATCCTCTTTCCTTGAGAAGTTTCAAGACCAGTTCTTCAGATGGCAGAGAGAGGAGACAAGATCCAAGCTCATAATAAACTGGCTACAAACATTTTCAGATTCTGCTTTTTTTGTGTACAATTTGTCAATGATAATTCACAAGCATTAGTACTCACTCATAGCATCCAGTTCTAATTATGCAGTCTCCTTTCTAATTAATGTATACCTCTAAGCAACATACGAAGAAGATAATCTTGTGAAAAGAATCATGTAGAGCCCATGATTTCAGTAAAACTCTACCTGGATTTGCTGAAATGATTCTTTTTGCAGTATCCTTTCTTCCATCTGCAACATGTATGACCAAATTATGGGAACCATATTATCTTTGCCTCATTAAGCTAAACAGTACACACTTCCCTTACAGTAAGATCTTAGATTCTAATTTATTCCCACACATTAAAGAAAAAAAAATAAGTATTGTGTGCAAACACTGTGTGTGTATATGTATATGTATGTGTGGGAGGTATTTTGCAATGTAGACGCAGCTGTTGCTTTGTGAGCTACAGGTAGTAAAACTAGAATTATGAGCTGAAGGTGTCCACTTTCAGGTTCACTTTACAGAATTAAGAGGCCCATTGACATTTTTGATCCTGCTATCAACAAAGCTTTCCCAAAATTACTTTAGTTTTTGTCTGGAAGTGATTTCTATGCAAGATGAGGAGCTATGCTATTGGCTGTATTGGAAACCTAGATATTGCTGTCTTGCTGAATCACATCCATAACAGATAGGAATACCGCTTCTTAAATTCCGTTTTCTTTCTTTAAGAAGGCAGGAATGTCTTCTCTGTTAACACAAGTTAAGACTCTACTACCAATGATTTAAAAGAGAAAAAAAAAGGTCAGTCTGGTTTGGTTAAAACAAAATTAAAACCCACCACACTCCCCTCTGAGTCTGTACTCAGAGAAAAATCTAACTTCACAACCTCCTGTCTTTTTCCCACTGGACCTCTGACTGATTTTTCAGATAAGTGAGGGCATTGAGGATTAACCATCATTTTGTCCCCACTGCTGCTACAGCATTCCTGGGTTATGCTTCCTAAATTAGGCACAGATTGTTACTTTGTATCATAAAGATGAAAATGGACACCAAGGCAGATTTCAAGACTGGATATCAATTAGCTTTACAAATGCCTCAAACATATTTTTTTAAGTCGATTATGAATTTATATTTGTAACTTTCTTAGGCCCCAAATCAGATGATGGGCCCTCATCTAAGAAAAGTAAATATTTTCTCCTAGAATAGAAATTAACAGGGTATTTTTTGTTTGTTTTTGTTTGCTTTTTGTGTGGGGTTTTTTTTGTTTGTTTGTTTGGGTAGTTTTTTTTTGTTTTGTTTTGTTTTTTTTTTTAAATATGTTTCTAAATAAAACAAGTAATTTGGAAATTAAAGTCCCAGGCATTTAAAATTGAGGAAACAATATTAGAGGATGCTCAAATTTAGGGAACATGATTTGTCATCTGTGAAAATAATTCTCCTTGAACAGTAGAAGGATTCAGATTTGATCTGGATTTTACAAACAGCATTATGCTATTGATTAGATGACCAGTATATCCTTGAACCTAACCTGTCTCAGGAAGCTACAAGCCATGTTAGGTGAGTAAAAACTGACTGCTTACATAGCTAAGAAATGGGAGACTTAGTAGCAGAACAACCATTTCACTATGAAAACCAAGAAGACAAAGTGCTTTTCTTGCCCAGCGAGCAAAATATGATGTAACAATGCTGAAAACCAAATTGAAATCTCAGAGAAAATACAGCAGAATACTTCCATAAAATCAAAAAAATGGATACATTATTAAATGTTGTATCTGTTGAAAGCATGAAGGAGATAGAAGCATGGACAGCTGACACATACTGATAGCCATGTAGAAGTATTTGTTATACCAAATAAGAATCCACAGTACTAGCTCATATTTGAATGGTTCTGGACACATATCAGGGTGACAACCCTGTTGTTAACATTGAGTAGCTAGTGAATGTGTATAAAATATGCACATTCTCAAAGAACTCCCAAGCACACAGAAACAGAGAAATACAAGAGGATGAAATAATTAATTTTGATAAAATGTGGGACCATGAACCCCTACCAGACAACATTCTAGTTCCTGTTTAAGGCAAGGTGTATAAACACACACACAAAACTTCAAACACTGCCAAGCACATATGATATGGCAATAGTGATCCTTCCTTCTACATGTCTTAATTCAAATAAATAGTGATATGGAGATGTGACCGAAGATAGAATGTATAACAAAGCCAGTAGGACCTTATGGGCCCAAACAACAGGTAAAGGGCCCATTTGTTTTTTGTGGGCACTGTTTACACTTCTTACATGGAAATATAACATGTTACGTGGCAACCATCAGTGTTAATGCAGCCACACGTGGCAAAAGAAATGGGTGTGCCAAGTATAAAATGTTATTACTTGGTTGTGCAAATATGGTAAATGACAATATTTACATGTCATTTATAAATGACAACTATTAGTAAGAAGCAAAATAAACATTGAGCAGGCACTTTTTCCCTACCAGGAACCTGTGAGAAATGCTCAGAAAAGAGACATAATTCAAAGTTTACTGAAGCCAAAGGAGATTTCCCTTGTATTTTAATGTGCTTTGGATCTGCTCTTAAGTTACAAATAATACTGTGGCTGAGAATAAGAGCCTTACCCTAAAGAAATAAGATCACAGAATAAAATTATTAACTTGAAAATTACAAAGTGCATTTTCTTACTATGAAACGATCTTGCCTATATTGCATTGTTACTGTACTGTTTTTCTGCCTCTGGCAAACAAAGGAGATACTGCTATACGGTATATCCATTACATAATATTTCTCTATGTCAATGAGCTAACCAGGAGCCAAGTAAGAGCTTACGAGTGTAGTATAATTAAAGATTCTTCAAGATGACAAACACAGCTGTGCAAAGACCACAAATATGTTATGTAGGACTTACAAGCTTTTAACAGCTCCAGTATTAAAAGCCTGGCTCATTAAGAACTAGTAAGTCTACCACTGTTGGTGTCAAATCTGACATCAACATTCACTGAATTTGCCCAGCCTAGTGTGATTACAAGCTTGTGCTACTGTATTATTATAACAACTAATATTTGCACTGTGAAAAATGAAAAGCAATTTTCTGTCATACACATGTACCGAGAGGCTTGATCAACACATTTAAAGTATTTTGAGCTTGCCAAACTGAAGTGCTTCACAGAATCAGGATGCAACTAATTTATTGACTATTTCAGGAAACACTATTTACATGGAACCTTGTACAAACAACACAGCCTCAAGATTATGAATTATTTTATAATTTGAATATGCGGTTGGAAAGTTCAAATATTCTATTGCTAAAAAATACTTTAAAAACTTGGAGAGGAAATGTAAGTATGCCATATAATTTTATAACAAAAATCTTGATTGCTGCTGATACTGATGTCATGAGCTTCCAGTGTATGCCTGTGTTAAATTAAAATTTAAGCAGATAATATATGAATCGAAACATACTCATTCACTTCCATAATAGTAGATGTTGAACAAGTTTTTATAGCTAAACATAAAAGAAATATGTTTACAGCTCCTGATCAGCTGCAAACAAAAAATATTCCTTAAGTTCAACACCAAACTCCAGGTAACTCTTGCCAGCAGGTGGCCAAGAAGTGACAAATGAAATTTATCTACATCTTGTAATTAAATTTAAGAACTAAAGCAGTCAATTCATCACCTAGATGTGTAATTTCCTTCAGATTTTCATGTATGTCTATTTCATAGAATCACAGAATGGTTTGGGTTGGAAGGGACCTTAATGATCATCTAGTTCAAACCCCCCTGCCACAGTCAGGGAGACCTTCCAGTAGACCAGGTTGCTCAAAGCCCCATCCAAGCTGGCCTTAAACACTTCCAGGGGTAGGGCAGCCACAGTTTCTCTGGGCAGCCACCCTCACAGTAAAGAACTTCTTCCCAATATCTGATGTAAATATATTTTCTCTCATCTTAAAGTCATTCCTCCCTGTCCTATCACTACAGGCCCTTGTAAAATGTCCCTCAAGATTTCTTTTAAGCTCCCTTAGATACTGAAAGGCTGCTATAAGGTCTGCCCAGAGCCTTTGCTTTTCCAGGCTGAACAGGGCCAACTCTTTCAGCCTGTCTTCATAGGAAAAGTGCTCTAGCCCTCTCATCATCTACATTCTTATTGCATACATACCAAAAATTACTATGCCACAACAAAGGTGTGTCATAATGCCACATTTTGATGATTTCTACAGACCTATTTGTAATTGTGCATGCAGATTTTCAATTTCTTATACTGGTAAGAATTTGCTTGGCTGACTAGTCTCACTGAAGTTGAATGAAGAGACTCCTAACAATGGGACTAAGCACAGTATAGCAATCAGATTAGAAAAGAGAAACTGTCTAAATAGAAAAATAATTTTACTCGAGAACAGAACAAATCTCATTCAGATACACTGAGATAATAGATGTAGAGCTCCACATTACTGGAGTGTAAAATAATGTTGTTGAAAACATTCATTCTCTTTCTTGATCAAGATGAATCATATGGGCAATTGTATTAATCAAACAGGGCAGACTGGCACATGTCAGGAGGTTTAATAAGTTCTGTGGAGTTTTGGTTCTTATTACTGTGCTAGTTCCTCATGGTTATTGTGATATTCTAGATCTGCTGTAGTCCACAGGAGATTTATTACAGAGCTCATTACATTAATTTGATACCCCTTAATTAAAATATTAATTAAAGAAAACTGTAACCAGGGACCTGGAACATGTTGTGTGAGATTAGTTTCACAGAATTACATGTTGCTTCTCATCTTCAAATGTAGGCTTTCTACTTTATCTGTTGATGAAGAAAACATCCTCTGGGTTTTCTAAGGTTATTCCTAAACTGAGAACTATTTGGACTTTTTGCCTTACTCATAGTAAATTTCAATTCGTGTTTGTTAAGAGTCCTAGAAGTTTTTGGAGCTGTAAATCTCTGAATTAATAGTTATGATTCATTATTAGTTACTAAAAAATTTGCCATTGATGCAGAACTCATGCAGCTGATGTTTCTCTGTCTCTTAAATAACTCTGTCTCTCTAGTACAAGATATTAATCAATGAGTTCAGAAATATCCCCCCTTGTGAATAAATCTAGCAAACACAAGCAGCAGACATGGTAGAAAAAATTAGAAGTTGTAAAGGTAAATGATGTGCAAATTACAATGTGGTTTCCCTGTGGATTTCACTGCCCTTGAAAGAGATACAAGTAGCAATGCCTAGGCATGTGCACACACATGCATACACATAAACAAAGTCAGGCCTTCAAATTACCTATAGTAAAATTATTTGGAACATCAGAAGAAATAGAGCCCCTGATAATCTTCTAAAGGCATAAATACTGAATAAAAGCATATGTTAGATTTGAAATGTTTGCTACCATGTTCTTTTTGAACTTTAACAGAATACTAATGGATGTGCCAGAAAAATATCAAAGCACAGACAACCTAGAATGCCCACTAGCAAAAGAGTACTGTATTGAATGTGAATTAATGGATAAGATGCACTGAAACAGAATTTGATACAAGCAATAAAACAGCAACAGCCATGTCACAGAATGCCCTCAAAATATTCTGAAACATAACAGAAATAAAGTTTAAATTATCTGCATTGTCAGCTTGGCCCTCTCTATTAACAAGAGAACTCGTTAACAGAGGGGTGTTCCTCCTCCCCTCTTCCTGAATTATGTTATTGGCATTTACATTTACAGCTGGTGCCTGCTGGCAGTCCTATCACATCTGTGGGGTTTGTTACTTTACTGAGCTAATATGTTTCATGTCTGCTGCTCAGGGTCATGGCATGGTTAAGGCTGGAAGGGACCTATGGAGATTGCCTAGTCCATAGTTTAGCTATGTATTCCTACACCTCTCTGTTAGCTATTTATATATGGTGGTAAGATATCTGTCAGCCTTGTCTTCTCCAGGCTGAACAACCCCAGCTCTCTCAGCCTCTCCTTGCATGACAGGTCCTCAAAGTTCTTATTTATCTTTGTGCTTCACTCCAGTAGCTCCATGTCTATCTTACACTGGGGAGCCCAGAACTGGATGCAGTACTTCAGATGTGGCTTCATAGCATGGATTGTTAATAAACTGTTAGCCTCTAATGATCTCAGTAGAAGTTATCATTAAGGATTGTGGATTGAGAAGATCTGTGAAGATGAAGGTAAAGTTTGAAAAAAAAAGACTTTTAATTTCTGTTATAATTTGTTATGAAGTAAGCAGAAAAGGATTACATGCAAATCACTGATAAAAATGTGATGTCTGACAAAGTTCCACACTTCATTATATCATTTTAACATACAAAAATTGAGATATTCGAGAGAACTTATGCAACAGTTAACCTGTGCAAATATTTAATCTTATTTTTGCATGCTTACATTGCTTTTCCTTATTCATTTGATACACTTGATAGCTGTTTCAAATTAAATTACCAAACTGGTGTCTTTCTCTGGTATTGTGTAGCTTTGATTATGCCGCAGCTAGTGCAGTATAGATGGCAGAAGAAAACAGGCATAACTGTAATGCAAGTAAATTAATGGGAAGCAAGAATTTAAAGAAAACAGATATTCCCTTGTCTTTAAAGATCTGCCTTTAGTTTTGTATTTTAAAGGAAAGCCAGACTTTGTTATGATATCATGAAACAATTTAGACAAAATTTGGTATTAAAAAAAAAAAAGAAAAAAGAAAAAGAAAAACACATTCTGTAAGAGTTCACTGGTCTACAAAAGTGTTGATCAAATTATTTCTGTTGTCTGATTTTTATTGGTGGGTATAAGCAGAATCAGTTTATCTGACCAATAGTTCTAGGTGTTAGAATTGAGCTGTCCAGTAGAGAAATAATTTTGCATGAAGAGAAGCCATACCAGATAAGGAAAACATCAAATTAGATGCCTGATTGCCAGGAATAAGTAATTTTAATTTATTCATGCAAAGATATAAAATGCCTGCTTATATCTTAATGCCATACATGTTGGTGCTGGTGATGGAAAAATTTCTTCCTGATCCTGTGGAACATATATTCACACTTTCAAATGTGAATATACTACCCTTACCTTTTTCACACATCAGAAATATATTGTGGGTTCCTTCTCCCTCATTTGTAGTAGTAAATATGCCTTCAGATGACAATTGCTTGGAATTTATACTCTTTTTTTTGCTAGTTCTCCTGTCCATCCTTCACTTAAAAGAACATTATATTGAAAAAAATAGTTTGTTCAAAGTAAGATGAGCTTCCTCACCTTAAAGGTAATGAAGCAAATAAAGCAAGACCAACATGCCCTCTGCAGAACTCAGGTACTATAGGACAGCACCGCCCCTTTGAAATAGATGGCCCCTGTGGACTGGTCTTGTAGCAAGCTGCTGATGATTACCATGTAGCCATCTGATGCTGTATTGGAATTAAGAGAAACAGTGTAGCTTAATAGCTGTGGGAAATGCTAATTTGACATGATTAGAGTGTACACAGAAAGTCAAAGGCAACAAGATGTAATAGATACACCTGATTTTTGTAAGCTGTTCTTACTCTGTACTTGAAAACCAACATTTTAGGCTTCCTACATATTGTACTACAAAAAGATGTTGTGGATCAGTGATTTTTTTCTTGTAGTATTGAACCTGTGCCTAGTGGTGCTCATTTTTACAAGAGTCCTGCTAAGTTCATTCACGTAAAAATTTCCATTTGCATTCTAAATTATCCTTCTGCTGTAAGTAACAAATCCATTTATAAAGATTTAATAAGATGATCCCTAAGTAGCTCTGGAAGGTAAGTTTAGCTAATCATAGTATTGACTTGAATATATATATATGAACTTTTAATTACACTATTTTTATATTAATATACTTGTTCTAAAACTTTACTTCTTGCATATAGTTCCATACAATTTCTAGAAAACCTTGTATTTAAGGGAACAAACTCCTTTCCAGATATTGTCATGAAATGAAAACAGCATATATTTTTTTTCCTCCTTTAAAGTGGAGACTATTAAGTTTGTGATCTGTGATTTTCTACATATTTCTACATTTGTTCTAAGATGGATCATCACTTCAATTTTTCTGTATTCATCCCTGGATTTTGATTTCTTAATTCCTTTCTACATCATCATTGTAGTGAACGTTAATCTCCAAGGTTACACAGCAAACAATGTTCTTCAACTAACTGTCCTAACTTAGTAGTAGAGCACTTATCCCATCAGGAAAACAAACAAACAAACAAACCCAAACAAAACACTCTCAATAATATTAGGTTACACAGCTAATAAATAACAGCATAAATATATATAACATAATAAAGAACCCTGGTATATCAGAAGACCTCAGTCACCCATATCATAGGCAGAACAGTCTCTAGGGATACCTAGCAAGGGTTAATGGCAATCACCAATGCACTACTTGGCATGCTTGGTGGCTTGCTACCAATATGGTGAGGCACAGCCAGTCAGGCTTCTCATCAAGAAATGATCTGAAGGCAGGCATATCAGGGAGCACACTTGGTTCACAAACAGCCTTCAGAAGTCTGTGGAAGACATAGCTAAACAGGTCTGTAGACTAAACTCCCAGCAGGCAGAAGTACAATTTGAACTTCACTATAAAAATGTGGAAACTGAATTCCTTTCAAGCAGATATATATTTATTCTGTGTGTTTGTTACTTCTTGATAGGATATTTTGTTTATGAAGAATGACACATTTTGCTGTGCAAAAAAAGCTGCTCTTGTCTGCTTTTGGAACAGACAGTGAGAGTAATTCCTGGCTGAAATCAGTCTCTAAAGATATTAGAACAGCGAATGCCTGGAAAAGTCTGAGAATATAAACATCCAAATCTTAGTGAGCTTTTGGTTTGTTTCCTAGCAGTTAAAATATTCTGTGTCAAACTGCATCTTTTATCAAGACTTCCTACCGCTCTAGGTGATATTATAATAACTCATAGGTAAGATTTCAACATGGTATGAGTGGAGGTACAAGAATAGGGAAAATAAAGAATGAGACAGACCACAAAGCCTAGAGGCCTCATGCATTGTTTGTTGTCAAACACTAATAGTCTAGTTTGATATTTCTGAGAGTGATGTAAAACACGTGGTAACCTTTGCCCATTTCTTACTCTGCAATTCCCATGCACCAAACGCCACCAAAGCAGAGCAGCTTCCTTAGGCCAACTGCCACCACTGTAAGTACAGCTTGCTGGAAATAACTTGGTGCCAAGAAGATGTAAAGGGCAATCACTTAAAGGGAAAAATGCCATCAAAGAATTTAGTACAAACCCCAAAATACTACAGTACCAGAGAGAGAGGAATATATGTATTTCATTAGAGACAACTGTAAAGAAACTGCTGCAGTTTCTTGAATTTATTTCCGTAGCTACAATAATTTCAGGTGCCTGTAGGCAAATTTATTTTAAATTTATACTGATTTCTTCAGAATGATTAAGAAGCTGGAATCTAAACAGAGGCGTAGCCTGATTTGCTGATGTGTTAGTGGCAAGAAGATAAGATAATTTGCCAATATCATTTATTAATGAACAAATGTTTGTTGGAGGATATGGTAAAAGCTACATAACTACAATGTTAACCTTGTTATATCAGAATAAAAGCAAGGGAAGACATCAAGAACAAGGCAGATCTCAGAAAATCTTGAACTTTAGATGGTTTGGCTCTTCAAAATAGAGTGCAGGACAGATCAGTTGCCAGAACACAGAACTTACGTAAAACACATAAACCAGCAAGGTCAGGTTGATAAAACAGGAAGGCAGGATTTTTCTTGTTATCATACTCAGATATCAACTGAATAAGAAAACTGGAAACAATACTACTTTATGTAACATACAAACATCCACGGAAGATTACTACAAAGCCAAGCAGACTTCTACTTGCACGTGTGAGGAATGATTTTTTTTTATATCTAAGTTTTCTATACTGTGCAGTGTTTGAAGACACCTTGACAGGTTAAACATCCAGTCATAGATTCGATCTTTCATCTTGTGAGTTTTTGTTAGATCCAGTTCTTTTCTACATCTGTTTTTAATAACTCACAATTAACAATTATAATCTTTACACTGTTACAATATTTAGGATATACAAATATTTCAAATCCACATATGTATTTTCAGTTTCCCAAAACCATCACTGAATAAATATTCTATAGAATTTCTAAAAATGTTAAAGCAGTCAAGTAATCAATAGCTGGTACTCTGAACTTGTATTGTCAAGACCTGCAGATAAACTGGAATTTGCTCAGTATTCGAACACTCCTCTGTGCAAAACTATTCACATACGTAAATACACTGTTAGAAATCTAAACCATTCGGAGTATTTAAAATCACCATTTGCCATATGAGATTAAAAAAGCATGGCTATATTATTGTTGTTGTGGAACACAGTATTTGCAGGTACTGCCATAATGATTTTTCTTTCACATATTAAGTAAAAGTGACATAATAAATTCTTGAAGAATGTGTGAATAGTCCAGATATTCACATGTAATGAGATGTCTCAAGGTGAACAAGTAAAATTAGTGAATGTTCTGGAGTCAGCCAATAGTGATTTTCATTACTTCTTATTCCTAAAAGTCAAATCTTTAAATTTCCAGCACTCTTCTCAGATTTTTTTCTATTTTATTCCTCATTGTCAAGAGTGAATATTTTCCAATGCTGCATAAAGTAGGATTACAGTACCTGTTATAAATTATTTGTTGTTTCAATTATTCTCTTTTAAACTCATGATGATTTCTTTGAGAAAATTGTAAGAAATACATCTTGTACTTGGAAAGGGAAGTGTTGAGGAATATGATAATCCTCAGTTTCTTAGCAGCTCATTCAGAAATTTTGCAGGGATGTCTCCTATACAAACAATCCTTATCCTAGTGCTGCAGACGGCCTCTGTGTCACCAGAATTGCATGGTTATCCATCATAAAGACACCTACGTTAAACTGGACCCAAAAGACCCTGAGTACCATGATGTTAAACAGATTAAATATTTCTATGGGCAGCCAGTGTAGAAAGACTAGAGGTCAAAAGATCAAGACTTGATGGAAACAAGGAGAAACAGTGGTGAAATAGACTTTATATCAGCAATTTTATAGTCAATATTGGATGAAGGCGCATTATTATAGACATTTAAGATAGCAAGATATAATGCAATTTCTCTGTATCCACCCTTTCTCCTTTCTTCCTCCTCCACCCTTTCACCCCTTTCACTCACTATCATCTGCCTACACCCTGCCCACACAATACAAAGCAGAGCCAGGGCTTTTGGGTCAGAGATGACAGATTCTCTGAGAGATTCTGACTGGAGTTATGAGGCCTTGGATGTGGCCAGTGATGCTGAGTGAAGGTGCAATGTAGCAGAGTCATGGGATCAGACAATTTGGCAGTCTCTGCTATGGGGAGCATAGCTCCGGGATATGAAAGGTTTCCACCCTGCCTGCTGAAACCAGTCTGTGCTTTGGGTTCAGCAGGAGGTAAGTACAGTTTGTCCTCAGTGTGGTAAGTGAACTGAGCCCTGAATTTTTATAATTAAAAAGAAAAATAAAATAACAAAACAAAACAAAACAAAACAAAATAGATGTTTGAAGTCATTCTATCTTCAGTTTAAGAACTCCAGATCCCTAGGATACAGAGCAATTTTCCATAAATTATTTATTTTATGAAATGGCAAATTTCCATAATAAAAGGCTCTGTCAATATAACTGCTTATACAAATGTTTGGTTGCTCTGCAGTCAAATAACTAGATCCATATACAGAGAACAGAAGACATAAATATTACATTTAAACACCAAATAATTTCTGAATTAATAACAACTAATTTTACCAGTTAGAAAACCTGAGGTAGCAAAAGCTTGAATTCCCATCTCTCAAAAGATTTATGCACAGATAGATAAACAATTTCCAAAAAGTAGCCTTTAATATTTTTGTGTTTCCTGAGTTTCTATCTGTAGGAAATAGAGTTATCTTACCTAAATGAGTCTTACTGATCTGACTAATGTGCTACCTACAACATTTTCATACTCTTCTGCAACACACTTTGCAGCATAAAGCAACAGTCTTAAATAATCTCTTAGCTCAATACAATTTTTCCTAGGTTAGCATTTCATCTGGTATGAGTCCGAATATGATACCATGTTCCTATTTGGGATCCAAAGTCTCTGGGACCATCTCTGCTTGCCTGCCTTCTTTTCACTCTATTATCAATCATAATCAGAAATGTTTCTGATGTTTCATGATAGCCAAGGGTATACCTTGCCCTTATTGCTTGCTTACAGTCTGCCTTAAGGTGATACATTTGGTTCCTGTAAGGATCTGCTCAGAGTTCAGAAGGACAGTGTAGTTGTAACTATCCACAGTCAGATTATTCTCTGTCCTTTGATACTTTAATTTTTTTTAAAAAATAGATATAAAATTCTTTATCCCTAAACATAAGATAAGTACATTCGCTGGTCTTTGGTTTTCTACTGTCTAAAGAAAAAAGGAGAATTTAAAAAAGATTGTGAAAAGAAAATAATGGCTAAGACCAAGGCCATTCTCTTTCAGATAAGTGACTTTCCTATGAGTTCCTTTCCCAGCCCCGAGAAACTGCTGGAAAACTGCCTGAGGTTCATGGGCAAGGTGCAGAAGGACTAATTAGTAGACCACCTGTGTGCTTAGCAGGTACTTGACTCTCAAAGGCAGTGAGGGCAACTTAGGGGACAAGCTGTATATTACCATGCCACTGAATAGAAACGTCAAGTGGTGGACTGACTTCATAAAAGATTTCCTGATCTCCTTTTTGCTGAAATCTCTAAGTGTTCTATACCTCAGAATCTCCTTATAAATCTCTGCAGTGCAGATTATTTGTTGCTATCACAGACAAATCTGTAGTGTGTCAAATGTAAGGGCAGAATATGTTGAATCTGATCTCCTAACAGGAACATTAAGAGCAACTGTGTTGACAGTGTTATTCATATTTGACTTTTTAATGTAAATTAGCTAAACCAATTTTTTCCCTCTGCTGCACTCAAGTGGCACTTCTCTGCAGAATTCAGTGGTATGACAATTCAGATCACAGTTTGCCACAGAAGCTGACTTACAATAGTGACTTTATAAATTAGTTATTGTCTCGTACGTCTGCAACATGGACAAGAACCCTCTGGATGGTTCAAAGGCATTAGATTTGCTTGTGTTGAATTTAATAAAGTGTAAAACAGTTTAGGTAATGAAGAAGTTGTTAACATCAGATTGTGACTAATTTTCTGTCTGCTACTAGGAGAAAAGCATTAGTTCCTGTGCCAGAACCTGTAAGTCAGTGTGGTGAAAAGGTAATTTTTAGACAGGGGTTCTCAGGAGAAAATAAGGGTGACAGTCAAAAAGGAGAAATTCCCCTTCAATATAATTTTCAAAAAAAAAAAAAATTCCTAGAAATTGAGAAAGTAGCTCAGAGGCTTTAGAAGTTCCCCCAAAATCAGAACTGCAGACGGTCAACTGTCAAAGAGTTGTCAACAGATGACAGTTAAAGAGTGGCTACATAGCACTGAAACCTCTCTGCTAATTGTTTTCATGTTGTAAATATCTGGACCTTTTGAGACTTTTTTAGGGAACAGCTTATTTGCAAACTAATTTTCAACAGCTATCATAAAAATGTGCATTGCCAAACACATTAAATGCTTTTGCATTATTCTTTCATGAAATGTGGAATAGTTTTTACTAATACTTAGGAAACAACAGAAGTCAGGTCAAGCTTGTTCACATCAGTAGTAAATACGATTGATAGTTAAAAAAGGATTAGCCAGGTTATGCTCTGGGGTGTTTTAAACTAAACCATGAATACCAATTTAAAAACTCTTATGTACTGAGATCAAGCTTCAGTCATTAGGTGGTCCAAATGAACATGAGGCTGGGCACCAAGAGGCTTTCTGACCAGCTGACACATGTAAACAAAATAATCCTACCCTTCTCATATTATTTAATTTAAAATAATATTTGCTATGATGTTCAAGCAAAAAAAAAAAAAAAAAAAAAAACCAAAAAAAAAAAAAAAAAACCAAAAAAAAAAAAAAAAAACCAAAAAAAAAAAAAAAAAACCAAAAAAAAAAAAAAAAAACCAAAAAAAAAAAAAAAAAACCAAAAAAAAAAAAAAAAAACCAAAAAAAAAAAAAAAAAACCAAAAAAAAAAAAAAAAAACCAAAAAAAAAAAAAAAAAACCAAAAAAAAAAAAAAAAAAAAAAAATAACCCAACAACAACAAAAAAAAATAACCCACAAACAAATTCCCACACTCTTTTATTCTGCTAGAGAAACCCTAAAGGGCTAAATTTTGGGGCAGGATGAGAAGAATACATCTGTGGTGCATGTCCCAGCCTCTTTTAAAGCACGCATGCTACACAGATGAAAAACTGTAACCACTGCAAGGAAATGTTAACAAGAAGCAATAACCTCTTCAGGACTATGTAGTTGTTACATAAATGAAGCATGGAGTGCTGGCTTTTTTACTCCCCACCTCTCTTTCTCTCTTCCCTCCCCCCCCCCCC
>NDXB01015890.1:616-41723 GCA_002631895.1 Agapornis roseicollis | reverse complement strand
GTGTAGGGCATGGGTTGGACTTGATCTTGGAGGTCCCTTCCAACCTGGTGATTCTGTGATACTCAGGGGTCTATGTTCCGTTCTCAAATTTGGCATAGGCACTCAGAAGACAGGTAGACAGAGAAAAATGGTGTCTATTGAACAGTTAAGGTTTACTGGAAAATTAAGTTTTTTCCTGTGACTTTCTTACAGTTTTTAGGAATTCTACCTAAGTTTACTAAGTGCGATAGAGCATTAGGCATGGGAAATGATGAAGAGAAATGTTAAATAGGCTGACTGACACTTAATGTCCCTTTCTGTTATAAAGTTCTCCAAGCATTCGTGTTTGCATGGAAATTACTTGCTTATGTATTTGTATTTTTGAATAAATTTGAGAATACATTTTCTTATCTGAGACATTATAGAAGAACTGAACTGTGTTATCCGGAGCAAAAACTGGATTGTGATGATCTGGTGGTATTTTTGTCTGCATTCAGAATTTTCTTGAAATCTGTGCTTTCCGCATACCACTACCTAGTATATCCAGTTCCTTGTGTGTTCAGTCTGTGTGTGTGCAGCTATTTTTGTAGCACAGATGCTGGTCTGCCCCAAAAAATACCCTGTAGAATACAGGTGAAAAGAAGGAGCACATGCTGCCGTAAACTATGCTCTTCCTCCATTTGGAAGCCTTGCATTAATGGAAAGCAAATAACTTAATCCTTTTCCTCAGCCTGGTACAAAGATTTACTTCAATAATCTTAGGGAAAACATGAACTAGCTTAGGGTTTATTTACTATTTTGTCAGGAATAGTATCATTTAGTGACTGCTTTTGTGAATTTTGAAAGAAGATAAGCATACATAATTAGTCTTGATATTTACAGATTAGTCGATGTCATGAGTCAGGCAATATATTTGCTGAATAGACACATAAATACTGCTGAACCAGGATTTAAGCTTTGTTAAGTCTATTGAAGCCAACAGGGTTACACTGGGTATGAACCCTACCTACTGATCAAACATAATCTTTGAAAAAAGACAATAAATCCCATTGGTCATCTCATCTCTTTTATTGAACCATCTCTTCTACTTTGCCTGTCTTCTATGTAAGCTGAAGCCAGAAAAATTCAAATTAGTATTTGGGTACTATGTACTAAACATTTCGGATAACTACACATAGTATAATTGAATGAAAAAGAACTTACACTGAAATCTCTAAGCAACAGCAAATGCTCTTCAAGAAGATGTGCTTTAGTTGGACACAAATTACAGGGCTCAGTACAGGGTTAAATAAACATTTTATGGCTTGTGCTACATAGTGTAGCAAAGTACCTTCTCCAGTATTCACTTTTAACTGTCACCTTCAGAAAAGACTGTTTCAGACTTCTCAACCGGCAAAATTATTTTCAGCTCATAATGATATTCACACCCATTTTACATCAGAGTCTCTATATTTTTCATCTTTACTATTATATGCTTCCTTCTAGTGTTTCTTCATATGATGGTCTCACTAGGTTTTTGAAATACTCCTCTCTCTGCCTTCTGTCCTTTTTTGGGTGGCCCCAAATTTCTTTTTAAGGATTCTCTGAAACTCTGATTCCTTGCCCCTCTCCTTTTACATCTAGCTAATTATTACTGGATAATCCTCTTAACTCATTTGATTTTAGGCAAGGTTTCTTGTAAGTTGACATTATGGGTTTTGTTGTTGTTGTTCTCTTCTGCATAGCTATCACCTCAGCTCAATCCTCAGATATCAGAATCCATTAAAAAGCATGCATCTTGATCCGTTCTGTCTCCATCTATCTCCTTTTTGTTACCTTACCATCAGCAAAAGCTGACTATGTCAGAACAGATCTCTTAATTTTGTTTTCAAAATTCATTCTACTTCTCCCTGGGCTTCACTGTTGACAACATGTTTCTGCCCCACCGTCCCTACTCTCATAGTAATAGCCAAATTCAGCTAAAAGCTCTCAGCCTTCTCAAGCTCTTGCTGCTGACTCTGTGCTGAGTCAGCTGGGGACACAAAACCAACAGAAAATCATGCTTGCTTCCCCTCCCCCCCCACACCCCCCCAGCATTCATTTTCTACCTGTTTAGCTTTCTGAACCAGATTCCAGTGTCACCAGGCAAACACCAGAGCCAAGGAAGTACAGCAGTTGGATCAACACTGCACCCAAACATTTTCCTGAAGGTTTAGCCTCCTCTTCCTGTGTTTTTCACACCCATACCAAATTCAAGCCCCGAATTACTTGCTCCTTAATTATCTCTGGAATTCATTTCTTTCTTTTGTGTCAGTACCTCTAAACTCCTTGTTTGGAGTCATTATCCTCAGCTTTAGTAATAGGAACAGCTTCTGGTTTTTCAGATCCCCCATTCTTCTCTGAAAGCCATACAAAAATGCAGCCAAGGCATTTCCCATTTTCTTGATGGATGTCTGTCTCCTTTTCCAAGTATCCTGTAGCTGGCTGTACTGCTGTATTCAGTCTCAACCTTTACACTGTCCTTCGGTGGGATTCACAGCACGTTCCTTCTTTCATCACTCGTATTCCCTGAAATAACTTGCATTCTACTGCCGTTTCAGTAATCATGGTTCTTCTCAGTCACCTTTTAGGTATGACAAAATCTGCCCAGGCTACTTGGGAAAGCATTTAACCATCTGCTTTACACACCTTTCTTTTTAAACAATTTGCTCCTGCTGCTTATCAGTGCTATACAACTTGAGTACAAAGTGTCTACGGTCTTCTTCCTTAACTTCTTTTAGCTTAATTTTTTACCTCTTTAAGGTAGGGAGTCCTCCTTTCCTGAAAAGGGAGAAGTACTCACGGTGTTATGGTTCCTCCCATAAAGAAGTATTTAATGAATGATACTGAAACAGGTATAAGTAGAAGCTAAATAGCAATCCGCGGCAGTTTGGCCCAGGTTCAGTGCACACTATACAACAATAAAATGCAATGTGGTTGTCACTTACATGTGACTGACAGCGATAAAACCACCACTTGTCTCCTCTTTTTTTTTTTGTTGCTCTTTTTTTTTCTTTCCCCAGTTGGAAGATGACATTATAGCCAAACCTGACTATATTCAAGGTATAAGAAACTTTGCTGCTAAACAGTCCCAAGATTGGATGATTCTTGAGTTCTCCCAGCTAGGATTTATTGGTAAGTATTATGATCTCAGCAGGAGCAACTGGATTTGGAGCTGTGTGGGTTGTGTGTTTTTGAGTAGATCTCCCTCAGAATTACATTCAAAGCATTGAAGGACTCAGGAGAGCTCCCACTGAAAGTCTTTTACCTTTTATGTTCTTTAAAACTGTCTTTTTAATGCAGTCTCCTCAGCATAGGATTCCCATAAGAAGCAAATTGTTCCACCCCAGGGCACTGTATGCCTCTATAGCTTGTAGTTTTCTCTTCAGGACAGGAATTTGAACAACCTATTAAAATAATCTGCTTCCTTTCCTTTGTGGAGCAGAACATGTATCCCGTATCACAGGGAAGGGGTTTACTAGTTTTAGTAGCAAGTTTCTCTTAACATTTTTTTTCTCTGGTTCTAATACAGTTCAGTTGTGATAACACCTTATAAGTATTAGGTGAAATAAAGAAATCTAACAAAATCTGCTTACACAAATAGCAAGCGAACTATATGAACAGGGATAGTATTTCAAAAGCAATACTTTTTCTATCAAGGTCTTAATTTAAAGATAGTATAGTATTGCCAGTCAAATTGCATGTCTAGCAATTTGAGGAATTCTTTGGACTTTGTTTCATTTGACACACTGGTACAGGTGACTGGCAGATTTGTGTTTGGAACTAGGTTATACTACATACTTCATTAGTCCACTGGTTGACTATGTGAGAATATCTCCAGGCATGTGATGAATATCTTCTTGAAATGCCAACAAGCTGGAGGATAAGCAACTCTCCAGAGCTGGAGTCTGTGAAATTTTCACTAAATATCAGGGTTACATCCACGTGTTTAAGGCTGCAGTAAACATAAGGCTGGAGATTTTTTGCACAGCAATAAAAATATCTGAATATGCAACTTCTTGTCTTGCTTTCAGGAAAATTGTTTAAATCAGAAGACTTGCCACTCATAGTGCAGTTTTTTCTCATGTTCTATAAAGATAAGCCCATAGACTGGCTTATAGACCACCTGCTCTGGGTTAAAGTGTGCAATCCAGAAAAGGATGCAGTAAGTATGTCTATGAATTTGTGAATGTAACTAATACTTAAACACACTCATGAAATAGCTTATTTTTAAAAAGTGAAATAGGAATCCTCTAACATGACTTTGGAATTTGTAGGGAAAAGTCTGCTGCAGATCTGCATAAAGTCGCATGATGTTTGAGCCCACTAGGGCAAATGGCAAGACCTAACAGCAATTCACATTTCCACATCAATGCTGTTTTGCCTCCTTCAGCTGACTGCAGCTGCTCATGTAGACAATCCTCCAGCACTAAAGGACATTTTGAATATGTAAACCTATGTGAATTGTCACTTCTCATAATCTTCTGCTGGCCCCCCAAATGCAAGTCAGTAAAGCATACCTTTTGTAGTCACCGTAGTTCTGAATTTTGCATACCAGTTCCTTTCTTTCAGGAAGCAGAACTTGCTTTAGATCTTTTACTACCTAGGAAAATTTGTCTGTTTGGCTGAAAAAGAAATAATGCAGGGAAATGTGGGTCAAATGAACTGAACGATACTTTTCACTGAAAATGAAAGAAACAGTTGTGTGGAATTGCAAAAAGTGCCATTTCTAGTACTAAGGCAAACCCAATGAATTGTTAAGTATATTTCTTTATGCCCCTTTGCATTCTTTCTCTCCCCAGTCTTTGGTGCTAGTTACTACTTACACTTTTCTTCTATAACAGACTGTGCCACAGAGGACAGACCAGTTTCTGGTCCTTCTTGATTTTTAAGGCTCAAGAACTTTATTTGATTAGTGTAGCCAGTCCCCACTCCAACTGTTTGCACATATTACCTTTGTGTAGATAAAGAAGGAAGAAGAGATAGACAGGAGCTGTGCAAAGCAGGAGATTGAGGGGAATGGACCAAACAAGCTTCACATTTTACTGTGTAGCAAAGGGGACTTTTGGGGATAGCGTAAGGTCCCTGGTTTTACACTTAGTAATGCCACTGAAGAGTCTCCATTTCCCCTTCATACAGATAAGAGTAAGCTTTGAAATCCTACTCCATGGGTTAGGGTGGCTCATATGAGTTAGAGTGAGCCTCAAGTACCTTTAATTTAGGTTCTTGTATGCCTGTGATAACAGAAAAAGATAAGATTATGTTAACATCACCCATTCAAGATCCATCATGTGCCAACTTCTGTCTGCTAGTTGAAACATTTTACTTTTAGTTTTTATATTACTGTACTAGCTTCAAGGACCTGATTCGTACCTAAAATGAAGCTCTGTTCCTGAAAGTCAGGCAGCCAGCTCATGGGAGTTTCCTGTGGCCAAGCCAAATCAGAGTGGTACCAGTGAGTTTCTAGTGTGCTTTGTCTCTGCAATTGCAATTTCAATTGCTGTGGGTAGCAAAAACCTACTGAGACAAGTCAAGTCTAATGCTACCCTTGGGTGGCAATGACCAGTGGCATGACCAAATGGGACTACTCATGACAATATGGAAAATGGCAGCTGGAAGAAGAACAGTGATGCCAGGGGCTGCTCCTCTTCTGTTAGACAGGCTGAATCAGTGGACATTCCTAGAGCTACCAAGAAGGGAAATTGACAGAAATCCATATGCTTTCCCCTTTTCAAGCAACTAAGAGTGTCACTAAGTGATCATGCACTATGCCTCACAGGTGAGTTAGCAGGGCACTTGTTTGTGGTTATTATGTGCCATCCTGTCGTGATGGGTGTTTGGCACACGTTTGGCTGAGTGTTAGCATATCAAGATTCAGCTACATTTGCTCATATAAAAATAAAATTCTCCACAGTAAGCTATTTGGTAACATTACATGTAATGTTACAAAGTGTACTAAACTGGAAAAATCAGGATTGAAATGCAGTATCTAAGGGCATTATCTAATTGTCAGAAGAAAGATACACAACTTATAGTACATTATAAGCCTTTCAAACATAGTAGAAAGAGACAAAATGATAGAGGTTGAAATGTAACTTTGAATCTAATTCAAGAAGGTCAGTTTGGTCAAAATAGTTTAATTAAATAAATTTATAAATTTAATTTAAATTTATTAAATTTAATACATTAAATTAAATTATTCATTTAATAGAGAAGTGTAATTTGCTAGAAAAGGTAAAAAAAATTAATCAGTTTCAGATGTGAGGTTCATTTTTTTGAATTAGTGGTGGATAAGCCTTAAAATCTACATAGCACCACGAGAGGAATTACAAATATTAAGTCTAGAAGTGGTGTATTTGATATGACTGTTAATATAAGGATTACTCATTTAACTATAGATAAAAAACTCTGGACCCATACCCTCAAGTACATAATGAAATTGCTGTATGTAACTCAGTTTGTCTCTTCTTTATTTGAATACAACTTAGTCCCCTTTTTACTTTCTTTCAGACACACTGTGAAAAGGAAAAGGCAAAGTTACGTATCCGTGCTAAACCATCTCTGTTTCAGCATGTCGGAATTTATTCATCACTGGCTGGGAAGATACAGAATTTGAAGGTAAGGATAAGAAACTAATGCCATATTTCTGAATTATATGCTTGTTTCTCAAATCAGTTTCAAGTATTGCATCTTGGGTGTTAGACGCCTTTCCATAACCAAGAACTCTGGTTTACAGATCTGGGGGAGAATGGTGATCTGGTGTCTAAACTGCAGGTGGAGCCTACTGCTTCTGCACAAGTATCTTGGAATCTCTAATCTAAATACTTGCACCCATTGCACCCATCATAGTTGCATTTCATGGCACCCTCTGCACAGTACAAGGTTTCATATGCTCTGCCCCCTACAAACACAGCTGGCTGTGATAGTTTGTTTTGGACAAATAGTCCACAATCCCAATACGAGGGACTAGTAAGAAGGACAAGGGTGTAGCCATCATGACAGCCACAGATTTTTAGGGAGAGTTTGGATGGCAAACAGTGGCTCTACCACAAGAACAGGAGCAATGAAGCACCAGACTCCAGGGATGTCCTGATGGTGCCATTAGACTAGCCATTTCAATTGCTGTATCGGATCAGAGTAGAGGTTCATGTAGTCTTTATCAGAGACCAATATCAGGTGTTCTGGCAGAAGGCACAGTATACAACTATGAAATAGCCTACTGTGGAGAACTTCATTATTAAATCTAGGCAACTAAGAAATAATCAGTACCACTCTGTCTACAAATTGCAACTCTGAGTCTCAGTGACTACACTGAAAAGAATATTTCTATTAGAAATAGTGTGGGTTTTGACACTGAGGCAATTATTTTCTGGAATAGCTTCCTAAAATTCAAAATATTGGAACACTTTTCTTCATTATGTGAGTGATATTTGATTTCTTTATATCCAACAGGATAAAGATTTTGGCAAAAATGTGCTACATAAAGCACATAATAATCCACCGGCAAGAGTTGGTACAAGCTTAAAAACATATGAGCAATATACCTTGGAGAAGGTTTATAAAGGACAAGACTGTTTTTGGGCTTCAGCTCCAGTGGCAGGGGACTACATCAGCTTCACTTTTTTAAATCCACTGAAAGTTGAAAAGTAAGTACTAAATGATATGGAATATCTAGTCAGGAAATGATTGAGCCTATTCAAAATCACCAGTGCTCAACTGTTTGCTTAAACTGTAGCCTTGTTACTGACAAGAAATCTATCATTTGCTATTTATGTGCTCCCCTTCTTGAATTCCAGAATACATTTCTTGCTTGGTAATTACAGAACTTTATATATATATATCTTTTATTTCTTCAGTTTAATATTTTACATTCTCATGATAATTCTCAAAAGAATTTGATTTTAATGAGTTTCATCAAAGGAGTCAGTGAAAGGTTTATTTCTGTATTTGTCAACATGAAGGCTGTTTGCTTGATGTCAAGTCAAAGGCCATGTCCCAGACCAAACACTTACCAGTGTAAGTGAAAGCAAAGAGAAAATAGTCACTATTATGGGGAAATAATGAAGAGTGAATTAATAAGGGTGGGATTCAGTTGAAGATTCAGAGATTTGAATGTAGGTGTTTACAGTAGAGATGCCTATGTAAGGTAGATGTGTAAGCTCCTTCTATACATAACCTTGTGGAAGCTAGAAAGCTATTCATCTTATTTGCTGTTTGGTCACCTGAGTCAGTTCCTGAGTCTCCTTGTCTCTACTGAGTATACCCCCATTGCCTGTAATGAAACTTGAACATTTGGGTCACAGCCAGATTTCTAACTTTACATGTTTGGATCTACAGCTAAGTACCACCTTGAATGTTTTTTTCATACTAAGAGATGAAACTGCCTTCTCTGTTTTCACATCATTCAACTTTAGTGTCTTTTAAAGGATGATACCTATAGCTTAAGATAGAGAAGTGTTTTTCAGAAAGCCTTACTCTATGAACAGTAGAAACTGAGGCTGGCACCAAAAGGAGCCGTCCTGCCTGGTTCAGCAAAGTGTCTTTTCTCTTTGTCAGACTGGAGAACAGACCTGCGTTAAAAAATTAATCATCTAGCAAGAAATATGGTTCCAGGAAAGTGACACAAATTACCCCAATTACCATATTTTTGTAACGATATTCAGAGAGAAAAACTCCTTCACTGTTGTTCTACTGTCTCCCAAAACTGGTCACAAAACTAGATCTCCGCAAGGACTGTAGATTTCCCTTTTATTTTAAAAAGCTGTAAGAAAGCAAGTGTGTATCTCTGTCTAGTGAGCTGCACTAAATGACAGTTACAATAAACACCGATGTTCTGTGATCAACACAGGTAATTAACTGCTTTATGCTTTGGAAAACTTGGTAGCCTGTATTTTGCATTTTCCTGATACTGGGAAGTTATACTGGATGTAGTAACTTACATACTGTATTGCCATCACACTGCTAACCTGTGAAAATGTATAGTTAAGCCTGTAATATTTGGTGTACTTCTTAGGTTTGGATTGTTTGATAGCAGAGGAGGGAGGTTGATGCTTTAAATTTCCCTAGCTTGTTTGGGATCTAAAAACCTAAGAACTCTAATGCCAAAATATTTGCTTGGATTCTTGCTTTGACAGTGCTGTTGCTCACTGGCTACAGAGATTATTTAGAAGCACCTGATCGATACTGATAAAAAGGGGGATTCTCTTGGCATATAGCGTATGGTCTTGTAAAACCAGGCATTTTTGCTGCCATTGCATTCCAGAAGCCCATCTCACCTCAGCCGTAGGATGGTAGGAACAGATGAGAGGGCAGATCTTCCTTAGCCATTGAAACCTGTAAAGTTAATTTATTTGGAACTTGAGCGCTGAAAAGGGAAACACTTGCATTTGTGGTTCCAGAAAAAGATGTTTTTAATGCTTGTTCTGTTTAAAATGAAAAGCCTCTAGCATGGTTTGGTCACACATTGGGGAGTTTCAATGCCTACTTCTCTTCTCTGCAGCCCACAACATATAAAACAAAAGCCATGTGAAACTTTCCATCCAAACTGGAAAGCATTATTTTCCTAGAACTTTTCTAAAGTATAAAATACTTAGAAATAACATACCTTTCCTATCAGGTACTTCTTCAGAAGTGGAAACATGGAGCACCCTGGTGATAAGCTGTTTAACACAACTGTGGAAGTATTGCCAGCTGATGTAAGTCTCTCATTTCCAACTGTAATACAGAGTGCTATTTTGTTTTAGAATGATGTTCAGCATAAGATGTCATGCCCTAGAAAATACTTCTGGAGATCTTACTGTTTTGTTTTTCACAGGAAACGCTAAAAAAAGAACTGGTTGACAATGGAAGTAAATATAACTACCCAGCAACCAAAGACGGATATTTACAGATAGGTAAATGCTTTATTGTCACTTCTAAACCTGAAATTTTGTTCTTACATATGAAGTGGTTTTGCATTTGAGAATTTCATTAACTATGTAATAAATACAATATTCCAAGGTGAGCTAGGAAGGAAAGCAAGCCCATTGCACTCCTGCATATTGTAGTATAGAATGTTTAACCGGTGACTATACTATTTTAATAATGAAGAACCCTATTAGCAGTGGCGAAAGCTAAGACATTTAATTAGAAAAAAACTAACTGCACTCTCTGCAAGGTCTTAATAGGATGTATTGGGTTGTATCTGTGGCAAGGTTTTGGTAGTGGGGGGGCTACAGAAGTGATTTCTGTGAGAAGCTGCTAAAAGCTTCCCTCATGTCCCCAGAGCCAGTGCCAGCTGGCTCCAAGACCAGTGGCCAGTGCCAAGTCTATCAGCAACTATGGTAGTGACTCTGGGCTAACAGAGCTAAGAAGAGGGGAAAGTTGCTGCACAGCCGCAACTGTAACTGGAGAGAGGAGTGAGAATCTGTGAGAGAAACAACCCTGCAGACACCAAGGTCAGTGAAAGAGGGAAGGAGGTGCTCTGCGTGCCAGAGCAGAGATTCCTCTGCAGCCCATGGTGCAGACTGTGGTGAGGCAGGCTGTGCTCCTGCAGCACATGGAGGTCCATGGTGGAGCAGATAACCACCCCACGCTGGAACCAGGGGGATGCTTGAAAAGAGGCTGTGCCAACATGCGAAGCCCATGCTGGAGCAGTTCATGAAGAACTGCAGCACAAGGGAAGGACCCACATAGGAGAAGTTCATGGAGAATTGTCACCCATGGGAGGGACCACACGGTGCAGCAGGGAAAGAGTGTGAGGAACCTACCCCGTGGGGAAGGAGGTAGAGAACTAGGAATGAGGTTAATCCCGTGAAGAAAAGAGGAGTGAGGGGAAGGCGTTTTTAAGGTTTGGTTTTATTTCTCATTACACTACCCCAATTTGATTGGTAATAATTTCAATTAAAGTTTTTATCCCCAAGTCAAGCCTGTTTTGCCCATGATGGTAACTAGTGAGTGATCTCTCCCTGTCCTTATCTCAACTCATGAGCCTTTTGTGATACTCTCTCTCCCCTGTCCTGCTGAGGGAGGGGAGTGATAGAGCAACTCTGGTAGGCACCTGGTGTCCAGCCAGGGTCAATCCACCACACAGGATGACTGACTTTGGTTTGGATTTTGCTGCATTAGCTGAAGACAAGGATTTCTTATGATTATGAGAGCATTAACTTGTGCTGCAACCTGAAATGAAGTATGATAAAATGCACCTTCTTCCTCAGAGTGGTGTGTGACTTCTAAATGAGCTGCAGGCTCCACATGCCTGCCAAGGCCTGGTTTCTATTACCTAAACTAAAATGCCACTATGTGAACAAAAATGGGCTATTGGGAGATGTGTTTTGCTTCCACTTTCTTTTGTCTGTCTACCACATAATTACTCTCTTGTCTCAGTGAACCACCTTCACCTCAGCAGCACTTCCACTTGGCTTTGATTTGCACCTCTCTCTCACCTCCCTTTGGCATTTTGCTCTAATTAAGAGAGCCAAACCAAAATGCACAGTTCCATATGCAAGTGGATAGGAAACTACTATTGTACATGGGATGCGTGGTTTTCATTTGCCTGCAGCAACAAGCTTAGTTAAAAAGCACTGAACTAGTGAAAAAATGTATCAGAATTGGTCCATGATTCCTAATTCCTCTTTTTAAAAATAACTAGATTTCTCAGAAAGTGCTTTTAGGTTATTTAACATGACCACGTGTGCCATATGCATACAGTCATCACTGACTTATTTAAATGTATTTTCTAAAATGTCTAGCTATAGGTTGTTTATTTTCTTGCATTTTTTCAAGCTCCTAGTTCCTGTAACTGAAGGAATGAATCCTTCTTCTTGCTTATAGCTTTAGCATTCACTTGCTACTGCTTCATTTTTTCCAAAATACTTTTTTTCCCTAATGTTGTATCCCTGGAGTTAATTTTTTAGTTTGTAATTTACAGCTTTTGCATAAGAATATTTTGTGCTAATAGATGTTTGTATAGGTCTTGGTTTATTTTTTATTTAGGGGCTTTTGAAAACGGAATTGCAGAAGGCAGTATCAATCAGTCAATGGGAAAAATACAGGCTATTCGTCTGTCAGTCAATTCTGATTCTCCTGTATGGGCAATACTTAGTGAGGTAAGCGTGTTAGCAAAAGCATTTTAATTAAAGCTTTATTAGCTAAGTGTCAGTTCTTCCTACTGTACAGTACTGATAATCATTAGTTTGTTTTTAATTTCAAATGGGATTTTGTGTGGAAAAACACAAGTAGAGAATTATATTAGTTGTTCAGGGGAGAGGTTAAATTTACTTCATAGAAAGTGATGGAAATGCTCAACTGGGACGATTCTCTAGTTTTGAAGTGCTGTAAATACAGCCACTAGAATCTGGGTCATGATAAACAAACCAACCAGAGGAGACAAGAAGGCTTTTCTAGGTTTTTTCAGTCACTGTCTTGGATATTAATTATAATATACAAACATTTTCAGATCAATGTGATTTTTTGAGTATTCTCCCAGGTGTCTGAATTTGTGTAAATCCCTAAGTAGAAAATACTTAGCAGAAGTCACTGAAGAAATTATTACAGCCTTAAAGCTGTATTTGGAAGGAAGGAAAAGCTACTGTCTTAGGCAATGCTTCTGCAGGCTTTACAAAATAAGACATTACGGTTTTTTCCAGGTATTCATCAAGACATCTGAAAACTGAAAAGAAGAATATTTGGTTTGTTGTTTGTTACAGATTGTTTGAAAACAGCAATAAAAAAATGGCTGGGTAGAAAGAGCAAATACAAACTCATTTAATTCTTAATACTGTGTATTAGGAAAGAGTTAATTATTCAGTCTTTATGTAAGGAATATTGGAAGCTATGAAGAACCTGATTACTTTAGTAATTTCTATAAAATGTTCTTGAGTAAGGTGTCATAGATAAAAATCTCACCTTAACTTGGCAATATTCAATGTAGATTGTTATACACAAATAATAAGGCAATATAAGCTGTCTCAGGGACTAAAGCATGTAAGTATGGTAAGTTCCACTGGAACTAAAAATATGGACATTTTTGAAAAATATTAAGGACAGAGTTTTCAACACCACTAAAACCTGGTCAATTCTGGGAGGAAAATAAAACTGAAGGAAAAGTTGTCAATATTTATTGCAAGCATTTAGAGCAGTCCACAGAGATAGGAACAAGTTAATGTAGCCTAAGTTATATTTGTTTATTTTTTTTTTTTAATGGAAAGTGCCTACAATAAACCATTTGAATAACTTGAAATTCAAATGGGCATTTTTTGGAGGATTGTGAAACTTGTCAGTGAATTGTGCATTGAATTAACCACAGGAAAAAATAAGGGTATTATGTGGAACTGTATTTTTTGTAGAAAGAAAATCTAAGTAAAATTTTTGATGCTGTAATTTGATAATTAGTATGTACTGATACTTAAGTCCTGGTCACAAAGCTAAACTCAGTATAGATTTGAAAATAAACATTAAGCCACAGATGTGTCATTTGAAATGCTTTTGGGAAATGATAACTCACCTTGGACATCTTCCTGTGCAGAACTCCTGCATCGCTTCCTTGGCATGTGAAGCACCACTGCCTCCTCATTCTCCTGCTCACGCACTGCATCCTGACAGCAGTGTGAGAAACAAAATGCACTGTGCACCTGTATGTGGATTGGTATTAAATGCATTAAATTAATGAAGAATTGTATTCTCAATGCAAGAGTATTTTTATTTAGAATACGATTAGTTTTATTACATTAAAACAGTTCAGAAGGGTGTTTTTTAAAGACCTCCTCTAATATTTTGATAATTTATATTGTTTATATACTGTGGTGCTATATATATGTGATTGTAGCGATATATATATGTACATATGCATGTGCGTATGTCTTGGAGCAAATACTGCAGCCCTTACTAGGTTAAGAGTTTAATGCAGTGTCCTGGGTTCAGCAGTAGCAGCCATTTTTCTCCTCCTTAGTAGCTGGTGCAGTGCTGTGGTTTTGACTTTCAGCCTGGGAACAACACTGATAACACCAATGTTTTTAGTTGCTGCTCAGTAATAGCAACAACCACCACACACAAGAGAATTATCTGGGCTTCTTCCTAACACCCTCTGTTTGGCAAGGAACTGTTACAGATGATATGTAGCTTCCATTCCACTATGCAAGCAAGTTGCTGCTGGGGCTTTTCCATTTAATAATGCTCTGCACTGAACCTGCCCACACCTTCATGCACTGCATCTATGGGCACAGCGTAAAGTCTGGCCATGCCAGCAGGGTCTATCTGAACAACAGCAGGGTGCAGCACGCACAGATGCACATCAATCTCAATGTACCTGTGTCTGCAGTCTCTCCTAGTAACTCCTGGTCGAGGGGGACACAGGGCCTTGCCCTCGGGAACAAGGGGGCTTCCGCCGCCAGAACAACGCGACGAAACCCCGGGCCGTACCCCGGCGCCTAACGGCGTCGCCGCTGCGATGCCCAGATGCAGCCTGGGAAGGTGCTGCCACGCGATTGGCTCGGGCACCACGTGCGGTGAGGCTGGCAGCCGCGGGCTGTATCCAGATTGGCTCACGCAGCAGGGAGGGTCCCCCTCGATTGGCCCGCCGTCCCTGCCCACGCGCGCCCCGCGGTCGCGGTTCGCGCGCAGATTGGGGGGACTCCGCGCCTGCCTCCCTCTGATTGGCTTGGGCGGGGCGGGGCGGAGCGAGCGGCAGCACCTGCCGCCGGGCGCTCTCATCCCCGGGAGCCCAGGGAGCGGTGGTGCGCATGCGCTACCGGTGATGTCCTGGGAAGAGCGGTGGCGCTCGGGCAGCGGGGCGCGGAGCGTGTCTTATTGCTGGTAATCCGCCGTCGGTACGGGGAGCGCTGCCTTGGGCCTGCCGCGGCGGGGGACTGCCTGTCGGTGTTGGGCGGGCACGGAATAACTGGGGAGGAGGGCAAGAACCGGCGGCGTAGGCCCGCGCTGTGGGTGGCGGGGGGTGCGTGTCTCGGTTGCAGTGTGCCCTCTCTCCCTCCCTCCCTCCCTCCCTCTCTCTCTCTCTGCCGCCCGGCAGGTGCGAGGGCGGTCTCAGCGGGGCGCTGTGTGTGGCAAGGGGGGGGGGAGGCTGGAGGTGTTCCTCGCGCGCTGGCCGTTACCGGCCGTCAGGCTGCCCGCGGCGCGAGGACTGGAGCGTGAGCCTGAGCTGTGGCGGATCCCGATCCCCCGCCCGGTGAGGGGTTTGGAGGGGTTCGGGGCCGGGCCCCGGACGTAAGGAGAACCGCTTCGTAAGGAGAGCGCTGCCCCTGCCTGCAGCCGGTGGCCTCCTTTCCTGGGCTTACAGCAAGACGTCTATGTGTCAAACGTGGGAATGGGGCTCGTCTTGGCTGCTGCCTGAATACCTAGCGGCCACTTGACTCAAGGGGGGTGGTTTTATTTGGTTAATTGAAAAATAACATGCTCCTGGGGGCTTTGCTCAAGCTAAGTGTAGTACCAAAATAGCTTGACAAGGCACTCATGCAAGTTCAGCACTGCGGCTTGATAATTGTGTTCATTTCAGTATAAAGTTTTTAATGCTTTGGGAAAAAAAGTGAGATTCTCATCCAAGACAAAGGAATAATAAAGATTTGTTTAAGAACCATGGCAGTGTGCAGGGCCAGGTCGGATGAGTCTTAGAGCAACCTACGCTGATGGAGGGTATCCCTGGGTTTGGACCCAGATGAGCTTTAAGGTCCCTTTCAACCCAGCCCTTTCTGTGACTCTAACTCCAGGGTGCTTTTCGTGGAGCAGCTTTACCTGGATGCTGTCTTTGGTTAGTTGATGTCAGTGCAGCTGTGTGTGAGAGGAATAGGTCAGCACATGGCTATGGGTGGAAGAATGGGTTGGGAAAAGAAATACTTTCCATTGGTCCTGGATGGAATTGATACTAAGCCCTAGGAAAAGCCCATGCTGGGTGAAGAAGTTTTAGATGCAGAAGTTTTGGACCTCTGAGTGATGAAAGGCTGTTAATGGCAGTCTTATTACACCTTTTCTGCTTGAGAATGCAAAGAGCTTCATGAGGAAGGCATGGCCTTCTTCAAAGTACATGGAAAACTTAGCAATAACTCTAAAAGATCCTGACCACTGTTTGGTTCCACATGAAATGGAATATCAATGCCATCAATTTCATGGCATGCAGACAATGGTGCAGAAGTCTGGAGGTTGCTATACTTGCACTGTGCACCCATCTGTAGAAGTTAAATTGTTCAGGTGGAACTGGACCCCAGAAGGGTCAGCCTTGAGGCTTGTTTAGGCTGTTCAGGGCTTTATCTGGTCAGTCTTAGGAAAACCCCAAGGACTGAGACTGTGTGTGCCTGTACCACTGCTTGCCTGCCTTCACTGGGTGGGAAGTTCTGATACCCAGTCAGAATATTCTTTCAGTTGTCTTGTGTTTCCTAAATACTAAGGAGCCACGAAACACAGTGGTTCCTTACTTTAGTTGCAATGTTATGTGATGTTGCAGCAGTGTGGCTGGCCCCAAGAGCCTGCTTTACAGCAGTACTGCTGGCTCAGTGCAGATGTGCTGTAGTTACCCATGCTCCCATGGTAAAAAGTGACCAAGCTATGCAAAGATTAAGTTTAGAATTACAAGCCTAAAGTTATATATCTGTTGATAGGATTGTCTGTATGTGTAGAGAAAGCTGAATATATGCTGCCCATCCCAAAAGGAATTACAGGGAATCCCATTTTGGATACGTTTCTATGACTTATGTGATTACAACTTTTCACTCTGAAGAATAGCTAGACAGTTCTCTTACGGGTCGTGCTATAGCTATATTGCATTCCCAGTTGAAGCTAGTGCCCAGGTGTATGGTTTTGCAGTTGTCTGTTTGCTGCAGCTCCCCAAAAGATGTTTTGGAAGACATGGGCCTTTGGTGCTGAGGCCAAGAATGCTAGTAAACATGTTTTGTGTTTGTGTGAGGGCCATAGACTGGGATAACTTGTTTTGTTTTGTCAAGGAACTTTTAACAGTAGGGATCCTTTTGGCTTGTTTTTGTGATCCCCTAGGAAAATTCAGTAGGTTATAGAGACAAATTATTGTGTTTTGGCATAGTTGAAAGATTCATTTTACATTTGAAGACTGTAGAGCTGGCAGAGTTCACAAAAGTAAAAGATGTAATGGTCTTGTTTAAAACCATCCTTGCCTGGCAAGTGAGTGATAACTGTAATTGTTCTTGATAACGTATGTGAGCATCTCTAGGATTATGTTAAAAGTGTGCCATCTCTTCTTGAAGCAAAAGAAAGGGATATAAGTGAAGACCAAGTGAAATTAGGAATGTCCTAGGCTAGGATCAGGGATAAGACTTGGTTGTGAATAAAGTGAAAGTGTCAGGAGTTTAGGAAGGGGAACTGTCTGGAATGGTATTAGTCTGGTTTCTTGCTTGTCTATGTATGGAACAAGTGGATAGGGTTAATTGCAACAAAATTACTGTGAAAGGCATTTTTGAATCTTACACACAATACACCTTTAAAGTATTGACAAAGAAAGATGTATCTCCTCATTTGCTTTAGGAGAATAGGAAGAGACTGCATGACAAACTAGCTAAACTAAGGGGTAGGCAAGTTTTATGCTAAAAACACAAGTCTTAATACCTGATTTATATATGCCACTTTAACTAAGAGCTAAAGAGTCCCAGAAGGGATCGATATGAAATTTGTCAACTGTTTGCCCTAATATGATGATTAAGGACGAGAGAAAGGGAGTGGTAAAGCGTGATACCCTCAGACGAAGTTGCTCAGATGCACACTGTAAGATGGGATGTTCATGTATGATAAATTGAATGACTTGCCATACTCAAGCCAAACACACAGCAAAATAAAATGTTTGAATTGCTTAGCAAATCTGATGAAATCAGTAGGAGACTCTCACCTTCCACTATAAGGTGGTATCTTGAGTTGCTGGGATGTTTAGGATTGAAGTGGTGAACACCTGAGTTGCTAAAGAGCGATGACAGAACTAAGAGGGTGACTGCTTTCTCAGACCCAGAAAGCACCTCAGCAGCAGAGTATTTAGTATGATTAGCTAAAAGTAATGCAGGGTTTGAAAATTTCTTAGGATAGCAAAGTAAATACCAGTATTTGTCTTTCTTTTTAAACTTACTGTGGCTAGAAATTAGTAAAAGCCAAGGAGAAATACCAGTGCAGTGGTGTCCTGGTTTTGGTAAGGGCAGAGTTATTTTTTTCTTAGTTGCTGGTAGAGTCCTGTGTTTTGGCTTCAGTCTGAAAACAGTGCTGGTAACGCACCGATGTTTTTAGTTTTTACTCTGTAGTACTTAACTCTGATCATAGAATGTTTGGTCTCTTGTTCTCTCCCTGTGAGGAGGGGCACAAGAAGCTGGGAGGAAGCAGAGACAGGACACCTTACCCAAACTAGCCAAAGGGATCTTCTGTACCACATCACATAATGCCCAGTATTATAATCTGGGGGGAGTTAGCAGGAAGGAACGAATTGCTGCTCAGGTTGGGCTGGGTACCAGTCAGCAGGTGGTGAGCAATTGTATTGTGCATCACTTGTGTTTTCTGAGCTTTCATTTCTACTCTTGTTGTTTCCTATTTTCATCATCATTATTATTGTTGGTATTCTTTCTCTTACAAATATATTTTACTTTATTTTTTCAACTGTTCTTATCTCAGCCTGTGGGGTTTACATTCTTTTGATTCTCCTCCACATCCTGCCCAGGGAGGGAGAGAAAGAGGGAGTGTGAATCAGTGGCTACATGGTTCTGAGTTACTGGCTAGCTCTAAACCATGACAGTTCTTTTTGGTGCCCAGCATGGGGCATGAAGGATTGAGCTAATGACAGATCTGACCAGTGTGTCAAAATAAATCTGTTGTAAACTTTCATTGTCTTGGTTTAATAGTCTGTGGGTCACAGTGTTGATTTAATTTGCTTTCAGAGTTGTTGTGTTTGGTCTCAGTTATTTATATCTCGCTTGCAGTATGCATTCCCTGTTTTGGTGTTTATTGGCTTTGGGGCCTGGGCTAAGGTTTTCATTTTGTTGTACTTATAGTAGTGGCTTGTGAGTTGCTGGTCATGAAACTCATCTGGTGTACGTTCTCAGTATTGCCGTCACCTCCATACTGTGGGAGCCATGTAACAGAGGCTATTAATAATCATACCTGTTGCTTTTTCTCCTGGGAGAACCAGTCAGTGGAGGAGAAATCCCCCTACAGATCTCCCACTAGGCTGTTCACAGCAACATTTGAGAATTTTGAAAATTCCTAACATTCTTGGGATGCTGAAACCAGCCTGGCCCTATGGCTAGGAATCAATCTGTTGTCGCGTATGGTTCGGATCTTGCTTGGGTTAAGCAGCCGCATGTGGCTTCCTCCACCCACATGAGAAGCACTGCAGCTTGAAGGCGAAAAAGAGACTCCAGTGACAAGGATTTTGGCTACTTCAACCACTGTGATGTGCACTATAGCTACTCAAATCCCAGTGGTAAGCACTATGACCACTCAAACCCTGTTGACAAGCATTGGAGCCACCTCAGTCTCCACAAAAAGTGCTGTGGCTACTCAGACTCCAGCAACAGACACCACGGTTATTTTAATCTCCATAACAAGCACGGTGGCCACTCAAACCCCAGTGGCAAGTACAGTGGCTATTCAAACTTCAGTGAAAAGCACTGCAGCTGTTTTAATTCCTGTGATCAGTACTGCAACTATGCAAACCCCAACAACAAGCACAACCACAAGATAGACCCTGGCAATGGGTGATATAACTTAATCAGAGAGCCAACCTGTGGTGATATTGTTTGCCCCTGTATGCAAAGAGGAAATGGAAACAAAAGCCGACTCGTTCAGTGAAGGAAGATGAAGAAGGGCCATTATCAGAACTAGAGGAACCATTACTGGAAGAGGAGGAGGTGGAACAGGAGGCAACTTCTTGATCCCTATCCTTGACTGAACTGCATTATGTGTGAAAAGATTTCAGCTGTTGTCCAGGTGAGCACATCATCACCTGAATGCTGCAATGCTGGGACAAAGGGGCCAGCAGTCACAAACTAGAGGGTAAGGAATCCAAGCAGCTGGGATCACTTGCAAGGAAAGGGGGACCTGACAAAGCGATGGCAAGAGAGAAATGAGTTTTCAGCCTCTGGAGACAGCTCTTGTCAGCTGTGAAGGAAGGGTATCACTAAAGGAAGATGATTTATTTATATATATATCTATATATGCACTACCAAGGAAAGTGGACCACAGTAGGGACCTTCAGTTCCTGAGGGAATTAGCTATTCTAGAGAAGATTTATCATAACTTGGATGCTAAAGAGCCACCCATAGATACAGATGAAGCTGAGTGTACATGACCAGTGTGGCAGAAATTTACGGAGTATAATTTTGGCCACAGTGAGTTGGAGGGAAGCAGCAGCACCAACAGTGGATGAAGTGAGTTGTCAGCTCCGGGAGTTTGAAGACAATCTCACCCCTTCCATCATTTCAGCTGTGGAAAAACTGTCCCAGGAGTTCCAGCAATTGAGAGATGATATATCCATCTCCCCATGTGTACAGACCTGCTACTAACAGGATGTGCCCTGTTGCTGGAGAGGGAAGATGTAAGAGATGCTCACTATGAGGCACTTTATGGTTTTACCTGTGGGATCATGGAGAAGACATGAGAAAGTGGGATGGAAAACCTACACAGTTCTGGAGGAACAGGTATGTGAATTGCAAGGAAAAACAATGGTGAATGAAGGAAAAATTTCTTCCCAGGAAAGTTGCTGCTCCAGTCTCTAGTGTGCAGTTTCCCAGATGTTTTGGAAGAGCTGGATTTTACTCAGACTCCTATGAAAAGGAATTCTAATACCTTTGTACAAGAAGTAAGTGCAGAATCTTATGAATGCTGTTAGAGGGGCCCTACCTCCATCCAGGTGGAAGTGAGGGACAGTCAGGTTTACTGGACTGTGGATCAGATGGCCTGGCACATCAAGCCCACAGAAGTATAAGGTTCTGGTAGATACTGATGCACAGTGTACACTGATGCAGTCAAGCTATTAAGGGGTGGAACCCATTTGTATTTCTGGAGTGACAGGAGGATCCCAAGAGTTGACTGTACTGAAGGCTGCAGTCAGCCTAACTGAGAAGGAGTGGCAAGAGCACCCCCTTGTGACTGGTCCAAAGGCTTTATGCATCCTTGGCATAGATTACCTCAGGAGAGGGTACTTAAAAACAGAAAAGGGTGCAGATGGATTTCTGGTATTGCTGCTTTTGAGATGGAGGAAATTAAGCAGCTGTCCATCCTGCCAGGTTTCTCAGAGGATCCTTCTGTTGTGGGGTTGCTGAAGGTTGAAGAACAACTATTGCCAGTCGCAACCACAACAGTGCACCGGCAACAATATCACAGCAACCGAGACTCCCTGCTTCCCATGCATAGGTTGATCTGCAGACTGGAGAGTCAGGGAGTGATCACCAGGACCTGCTCACCTTCAATAGCCCCATATGGCCATTGCAAAAGTCTAATGGAGAGTGGAGACCAACGGTAGACTATTGTGGCCTGAATGAAGTCACACCACCATTGAGTGCTGCCGTACCGGACATGTTAGAGCTTCAGTGTGAACTGGAGTCAAAGGCAGCCAAGTGGTACGCCACAATTGATATCGCCAGTGCATTTTTCTCAATTCCTTTGGCAGCGGAGTGCAGGCCACAGTTTGCTTTTACTTGGAGGGGTGTGCAGTTCACTTGGAACCGACTACCCCAGGGGTGGAAACACAGCCCCACTATCTGCCATGGACTGATCCAGACTGTACTGGAACAGGGGCAAGCTCCAGAACACCTTCAATACATTGAATACATTATTGTGTGGGGTGATACAGTGGAAGAAGCTTTTGAGAAAGGGAGGAAGATAATCCAAATCCTGCTGAAAGCTGGTTTTGCCATGAAACAGAGTAAGGTCAAGGGATGGGCACAGGAGGTCCAAACTATCAATTTCATTTTCCCTAATGAAAGGGATACTGCTTTTTGCTACATTGTAGAGACTGTTTCACTTTGATTACTTGTTTAGATTGCTAAGGAATAAAAAAAATAAAAGCAGTCTTAATTCTTAAAAACATATATATATTGCAGTCATATTCTTGCTAGATTTGTGGCCTGGTGAGGTAAGGGAACAGGCTACAAGCACTACTGTAGGGACAACAGGAGGGGGAATATAGTCTTAGTCAGGGCTATCCAGTAAGAAATTTTTCAAGTTAAGATACAGTGCTTTACTGAAATACTATAGTGGTAATACTTTATTATATCAGTTGACAGTTGGACTTGGTGATCTTAAAGGTCTTTTCCAACTGCGTTGATTCTGTGATTCTATGGTCTTTATTTCTTATTATAGTATGTTTTTCTCCTACAGATAAAATCTGGGGTGAAATTTCAATGGTATTGATGATATCCTTGCAATAAAATTTAAAACATTAAGTTGAAATTTAAAAAATGAAAACTTTCAGATATCCAGGATGTACCTGCAGTGGGATTGGCTGTGCTTGGGTGTCCTGATAATTAGCTCAGTTACTGCAGAAACCGAAAACAAAGAAACTCTGGATTCCAGTGTTGAAGTAGAGGATTTTGACAAGCAGGCTCAAGAAGCTGAAATTGATGGAGATAAATCTTCCTTAGAGGTAAGATGACAGAAGTCTTTAGTTAAAGCTTGTTTAATGATAAGATACCTAATTATAACTACTAGAGAAATTGGTGGACAAATGTGTTTAAAAAAGAGCAAGTTAACATGCAGTTAACAACTGAGTGGGTGTCAAACCCAACAGTCCTTTTCAGTTGCTGTATGTGACATGTAGGACGAGCTAGGACGAGCTTAACAAATGATCCTGCTATGCCAAAGTGTAAAATCACATATCCTGCCTGTGATGCGTAATCATGAAGAAGGTTTTGCCAGTCTGTGCTTCAGTCTAACTACAAAACCTTTTTGCTGTAACTTCTAACATGCCATTGTTAGAGAAGACAGCACAAAGTATCTTAGTCTTACTGGTTTTTTACTTTAGACCAGTTCTTGGTTTCATCAGCTACATTTTGACACTGTCCTGGGTTCCCAGAAAACCTGGCTTGTTATGCTCTACTTTGCAATAGATGTGGGCAATATTCTCAAGTCATTTTTTCAACTTCTTACTATGTAGCTCAACTATAAGGTGCCAAGTAGACAGGAAAACATTTCTAGAAAGAGGGGGGAAGGAGAGAATTGCCGCAAGCTTGGTGAATTTGGTAAATTTCATGGGGTTTTGTTACACATAAGATGTGTAGCAGTATGTTAGTTATGAGGTTTTTAGGAAGCAATTCTTAAAATTCACAGATGGGAAATTACTCACTGTTAAAGGGATGCACCCAAACTGAAAATGAGAGGGGTGGGGAAAGGTAGTTTATGTTGGTAGATACTTCTAATGAGCCAAATCTGGTGGTCTGTGTGGGTAGTGTAGTAGGTATGACAGTGTATTTCAACTTAACAATTGTAATTTATGTTAGAGTATGCTCCTGCATGTGTGTTTTAGGTTGTGTACCGGACTCCAAAGCCAACTGGGGAAGTGTATTTTACAGAAACCTTTGATGGAGTATTGGCTGGGTAAGTTTATGCCTTAAAATTTTAAACTTCAAACACTTTAACATATAGTGGGAGGACTTTGTATTCATTTTTCTGCTAGTATCTCTATACAAATTAATTTTTACAGGGGCTACAATTGGGAAGGCTGGTAATGCTTGCTACAAATACAGCATCATGTTAAGCCTGATAGTTAGCGTTTCAAATATGTTGCTGGTTTTTATGCAAACATTGATTAACAAATGCAGAAACTTACTGGGATACTTGAAAAATGTCATTCACTCCAATTCATAGCTTCATGAGATCTGTTAAAAGATGAGTTTCTCTTCCTGCTGAATTTACTATTCAAAGCTTTTGCTACGATGCTTGGGAGTTTTTTTGGTCTAGCTGTACATAGTTCCATAGTTGCTATCGTTATGTAAATTAGCCTGTATGAGAAAGGTCCTTCCCTAAAATTTGGGAAAAGGTGCATATAAGTTGACTAGGTAAATCACCAGAATAGAACAGCTTTTTTTGAGAATGGATCTTGAAAATCTTCTGTGTGACTTATAGAGATGATCTATTTCCTTGTTGGTCTTTTCTCTGGTAGACCAAGGATCTAGTTTGTCATTTATATTGTGAAGCTTTTCTAGCATCTCTGGAAAAACATCTCACTGAAATTTGAGCAGGAAAGTTATTCATCCCTGAAATACTCCGTGCAGAGGATGATTCAGAACGAATGAAGATAGTTCTTTGTGGAGTTAATAATAAAAATGTAGTATTGTAGTTGCTACAATGAAGAGTTCAGTGACACTGCTGGCTTAAGATATTCCTGTACATGGCTTGGGATAGAACTGTTGTATGGCCAGATGAGGGTGGATTGCCCTTTCTTCCTTTCTAACTTTTTTTTTTCCCCTTTTCCAAATGAACTTATGTCTTATGTGTGAAATGTGCATATTTTTTGGTGACCTCAATTTGATAAGCTGAGTTCGCCTTGCTTGTAGTCTTAAGGAGATCAGGAGTTGGTTTGCCCTGTTGGGGTGCCCTGTGTGCAATACAGTTAGAATTTTGTCATTTGGACACTTTACCTCTGCCTTTTGTCCCTTGCTATGCATGTGTACTGTTACTGCTGGATAGTGTTAAAGTTTCTTTGGGTGATTATTACTTCCCTTATCATATTGAAGATGTTACACTTGAACCTTGCTTTTTTCCATGTATTTTTGACATTATATGCTTATGTAAAATTCTTAAATTTTGCCAAACTTACCTTGTATATAAAAATGAAGTTTATTCAGAATAATTGAATTACTTTAGTGTTATAATTGAATAATCAATTATAATCTTAGGAAGCATTTTGAAATGCTGTATTAGACTAATCTATTTTAATTTTTCTTTTTGTGTTCTTTGAACTACACAAGGTTGCATGATTCTGACTGGCAAAATCATATCCTCATATTCACCGCCTGAAAGCAAAAGCTGGTTTTCCTGTGTTTGTTAGATACTATAGCTTTGTGTAAATAGTTCAGTGACTACTGTGCTTTTTGTTTTAGGTGGGTGTTGTCTAAAACCAAGAAAGAAGACACAGATGAAAACATTTCTAAATATGATGGTAAATGATTTTAATGTTCATTTCCACCGTATGGTTTCTGATGTTCTGTTGCTCTTTGAGAAGCAACTCCCTCTTATACTGAACTTTGAAAACTTTGAGAAAAGTTTGTATAATGACTGTTACCTTGAAACAGAGCTGTGAAATTTTGCTCATTGGGTCACTTAGTGTGAAGCTAATGTTCTATTTTTGTCATCCCAACAATCTATTCCAGGGAAGGTTCCTTCCCATGCAAACCATTCTGTGATTCTATAAAGCAGGGAGAACAGGAAATGTTTCTGCTTCAAAAGAAAAGTATTTGACACCGCTGTTCTGTCAAATTAAGTCAATGTTAGTAGGAAGTGGTAAGCAAACATAACTTTGTAGGGTGTCGGTGTGTAAATCAGTATAGAAGAGGTGACTTTAGATTTAGCACTTACCAGAAATACTTGCTATTAAACAGAAATCCAGTTTAAGTTTACACATGGTACGGGTTTGTGCAATAAACTTAATGAAATTTTGTGGTGTAAATGCATTTAATGTTAAATGTATACATTTTTCTGTTCCATTTCATTGGTTTATGGTGGATTATGATAAGGATGTAGTTCTTCCCTGCTTTGGAGTCCATGGCTTTTTTTTTTCCCTTTTGTCCTGGGTTCAGCAATAGCAGTCAGTTTTTCTCCCTCTTAGTAGCTGATGCAGTTCTGTGTTTTGACTTTCGGCCTGGGAACATGGCTGATAACACCAATGTTTTTAGTTACAGCTCAGTAATGTTTATTCTGACCAAGGACTTTGTGAGTCTCATGATCTGCCAGGGAGGAGGGGAGGCCAGGGGGAAGCAGGGACAGGGCACCTGACCCAAACTAGCCAGAGAGGTATTCCATACCACAGCACGTCATGCCCGGGGAGGTAATGGGATCGTTACCCGGAAGGGCACACACTTCCCGGTTGGGCTCGTTTTTGGCGGGTGGTATGGTACCCTCTTNGATCTGCCAGGGAGGAGGGGAGGCCAGGGGGAAGCAGGGACAGGGCACCTGACCCAAACTAGCCAGAGAGGTATTCCATACCACAGCACGTCATGCCCGGGGAGGTAATGGGATCGTTACCCGGAAGGGCACACACTTCCCGGTTGGGCTCGTTTTTGGCGGGTGGTATGGTACCCTCTTCCCTTGTTATTTCCTTTATCGTTATTATTATTGGTGGTAGCAGCAGTGATTTGTGTTACACCTGAGTTACTAAACTGTTCTTATCTCAACCCATGGGAGTTACCTTCCTTGGATTCTCCTCTCCATCCCTATGGGTGCAGGGAGGAAGGCGGGGGCGGGGGTGGTGAGGAAAGAGGGGTGGGAAAGTAGAAACTGGGTTTAAACCACGACACCTTTGAGTTGAAAAATTCTGTTTTACACATGAAACTGAGATTCTGATCATTTTCTTGGCTGCAATAGTTGTGATACTAGGAGCGTTACTGCAGTAGAAAAAGCTACTTGGGGTAAAGGAAAAAGGAAGAGCTTATCACTTATTGTAGGTAAAACTACTTGCTCTGTTTTTGCCTAAGCTTTTCCTCCTCCTTGCTGTCTGAGCCAGAGCAATGGGTTAGACGGATCTTTGGCATGACACAGGTTTTATTTTTATCCTTCAACTGTGGAGCTGGGATTCTAGTAGTTTCTAATGATTGAAAAGTGCTAGTTAAAACATTCTGTTATTGATTTGATAGAAAAATAGGAGCAGCAAATTTGTGTACTATGGTGGGTTTTTTTACTGGGGGAGGGGGACACAATTTGAGTGCTGTACAGCACTTAGTTTGGAAAATGTAAGCTGGACTTGAGTAAGGTTTTGTATCCACGGCAGAATTACCAGTATTGGATTGGATTATTATTGTTTAACTTCTTTGACATCAGATGTCAAGATTTTTTCCGTACTTTAGCAATTGGTTTTTATTTGCTTTCAATGGGACTGTGATTTCTTTACTTCAGCCTACATTTCTTTCAAAGACTCTGTGTTTGTGTGTGTGCTAGGAAAATGGGAAATAGAAGAGCTGAAAGAAAACACAGTGCCTGGAGACAGAGGATTAGTGTTAAAATCAGTCGCAAAGCATCATGCAATATCAGCTATGCTAACAAAGGAATTTATTTTTGATGATAAGCCTTTGATTGTTCAGTAAGTAATCCCTCCGATTTGATTTTTGCTTAAAATTTAATATTATTAAAATTTTTGCATCAAGAAGATAGTTTGAATGTTTGTAATAATAATAATAATAATAATAATAATAATAATAAAACACTGACTGACACGCAGCACTGCCTTATCCTATCCAGAGCTGTCAGGACTGTGTAAGTATGGATGATTTAGTAATCGAGTAAGAAGATATCATTAAACTCTTGAAATATTTTTGGGAAAAACTTGATATTTACAAGATTGATGAAGAAGCAAACTAATTTTCAGCTTTGCTCTGGGATCTCAATCGCACGGAGTTTGAGCACAGTGGTTTTCTGTTTACAGAATACTTGTGTAGCTCCATAAAAGCAACTAGAATCTTGAACATGTTATAGCAGTGATTATGAGCACCATGGCAATATAACTGCTTTTTTCTGATATTCAGACTTGCTTTCTTGTATTTACAGATATATCCATATAACTCCTCTGGGTAAATTCAGAGGTGGCAGAAGCCTTGTAGAACTTGTGCCCATTTTTACTTTACTTTGATGTTTGCATGTTGGTTGATACTGCCTTGAAACTGTGGCATTTTTTGATGGACATTGCCATGTGAGCTAATACAGCAGCAATTAAGGCATTTTGGTCACATAGAAGTGTTTTGACTATAGTGACTAATACAGTCTTAATGTATTCATAATTAGAACTGCAGATTAGATGTTAATTTATATTTGTCTGATACTTTGAATGTTTTGTTGTTTTTCTTAACTTGCGCAGATATGAAGTGAATTTTCAAGAAGGCATTGACTGTGGTGGTGCATATATTAAACTTCTTTCCAGCAGCAATGGCTTGAATCTGGTAAGTCCTCATACTTAACATTCGCTATCGGTTGTTCATTTGAGAAATGCATAGTTGGTTTGTGAAATGTCAATGAGAAATTAGTTCTTAATGAATCCTAAATTCTTAAAAGCTTCCCAAATGTTTAAACAGAAGATTGGCCAAGGTAATAATATACAGATAATTTACTATATATACACAAAATATTTGGAATTGTGCATTTTTTTACTGGTGGAATATTTGATGTTGTTCTTGTTATAGTTTCCATATATTTTAATGAAACTTAGTCTAAAACTTACCTTAAGTTCTTAAGATCTATATTCTCACAAGAAACTTCAAAATGTGAATTTCAGAAGCCTAGAATAAAGAGTTTGCTGTGATTAACGTACTCTTAGTTCTGCACAAGTGATGTCTTATATCCAGAGACAAAGGTCTCTTGTGGCTGTTTAATCTGACTTTCTGCAATAACAGAAGCTGTAGAATCTCGACTTGCAATTTGTGAAACACGTTTTACTGCATGGCACACAAGATAGCATCTTAAGAAAGGGGTCACAGCTTTGATTTAAAAACCGAAAGGGATGGGGAATCACTGTTCCCAGAAAAAGGTCTGAACGAGCAGGTGTGAAAAATTAGGAAGTGCCTTAGTATGCTGGATCATTCTGTAGATTATACATTGACATGGACTTGCCTGCTCTTTCCAAACATGTCTGCAAAACTCTTCATTACCATGTGAGTTTTTAAAATACTGCTTTTTCTAGCCAAGTCTCAGTTCTGGCACTGGTTGTTTCCACTTCAGTATTTCTGCCACTGCAGTGGGGTGTAGACATAAGCTGTGTAGCCTGTGATAGAGGGTATTTTAGCAACTTTTATAGCATTGAGAACTGGCAGTGGATTGTGACCTAGGAGCTTGTGCAACATAGATTTTTGTGTTGACAGCATAAGGCTTGACTGCAAATCAGCAGTCAGGAAGAGCCACTTAACAGTGGGACTCTTCATGAGATATTAAGGGATAATATCTATTTTCGCAAGAGGCTGGGAGATGACAACGTATGTAAGAAGTTGTTTGTAAGCATTTCCAAAATGTATTAATAAAACCTGTAATGCAACCTCCTAGTGCTCTTCCTTTTTCCTAAACTTTACATGCCAGTGTGGGTTTGGTTTTCTTTTTTATGCTCAAATAACTTGAGTACTAACAGAGAAGTACTAAAAGTACAGACTGTAGGAAAATAAGTAGAAGCATGACATCTTTCATAGTGGAAAGACATGTAAACGATAGTAAAACTGAAGTTGTAAGTTTTACATTGTCTTACTACAAGGTAAACCAGAAGATGGCAAATGCAAAATTTGCCTGTTTATGGCCTGCTCACAATTCATCCTGTACTGGTTTTGGAATTTCACTGGCTTTGTGATGAGGTAACTTAGAAGAACCACTGTTTCCTTCTCATTTTCTGTTTGGTTTTCTTTGTGGTTTTGGTTTTTGTTTTCTAAACTTTGAAATTGGACATATCTCAATGCTGTATATATGCATACTGCTATTAGATGGTTAGTTACTGTTAATTCTTATCATTGACATTTTCCTTAGACTGTTGAGTGTTGTAAAAGGGACCAAACTTAAAATACATGCACTTCTGTAGTGCATAAAGTGAAAAAGTTTTACTCAAAAATAGGGGCTTATATTCTGACATAAATGTATTAATTAAAATATCTTTCAAGAAGAAAACTTCCAGAAATCAAGTGGTCTTCTTCAGGCAATTGCTTAAGGATATAAGGCACCATGTGACTATGCATTCCAAGTATGAAAATCATACAGGGAGTTGAAAAAAGAATCCCAGTTTAATGTAGTGTACTCTGAAGGAGAATCACTGTATCTGACATTTTCAGGGTTGTATATTACTGTTGCTATTATTTAATGTAAAGCAAGAAGAGTAATAAAATACTGAATAATAATATTTTGGGGTTTATTGAAAAATAAAGTTTTTTATGAAGAACAATAGCAAGTTCCCTTCCATCTTTTAGTTCATTGTTGAAAAATACAGATACCTGGATGTGTTGATTTGTGACAGTCATCTCAACTTAAGGGTAAGGTCTAAATAATCCTCCTTTCAGAGGCTTAAATGATCTCTACAGTTACTCCATTCCCTGAGAGCAGAGAGCACCTGGCAACAGGAGAGGACAGTTCAATTCTCCTCATGGTTTACGCTACCAGTTTTCAGTTACCTTTAGGAAAAGGCAACTATGCCTTATGCCATAACATCAAGGGAATGAGGTCCCCAAAATTACTTCATAAAACGTACAGTATAACTTCATAAAATATACAGTATAACACATGCTCAGTCTTTTTGCCTCTACAGGAATACTTTTTTGACAAAACACCTTATACTATTATGTTTGGACCAGATAAATGTGGAGAAGATTACAAACTACACTTTATCTTCAGACATAAGAATCCTAAAACTGGAGAATATGATGAAAAACATGCAAAACGTCCTGATGTAGACCTAAAGAAATTTTATTTGGACAAGAAGACGCATCTGTATACTCTTGGTATTTGTTTAATTCTTACAAGTTTAAATTGGAAAGCAGAGATTAAAACTGTTTCAGTCCCCTGAAGCTTTGTATTTGAGTGTGACTTTTTTTGTTTGTAATAGTTTGTTATTTCTGAGGGCTGGTTGCTTAGTGATTTGGGCTTAAATGATTTAATGACTGGGTTGAAATGACATAATGACTGGGCTTAACTGCAGGACATATGAGTGACTTTTGAATGCTGCTGATTAATATTCAGGTACAGGAAAGAATACCAGTCCTGGCCAGACTTTAGTGTGAAGAATTAATATTTTCAGTACTTATGATAAGAATACTTTTGTTGAAGATATTGAAAGACACACAGCTGTCCAATATTCCATGAAGGCATCAGAGTTCACAGGAATTCAGTTATGTCTGCAGCATGCCACTTGTTAAGAGTTCTCACACCTGTACCTGCAGCAGTGTGTATGAGCAGATGTTACCATATTCTCTGGAGATGAATCAATATGAGCTAGTTTTAATTTATGTGACATTTCTTTCTGTGCCAACAAACAGTATAGCAGAGATGAAAGTTTAATTTCTTAGTTCTTTTTTCAGCAAAATTGATTGTACTTCCATGGAATAACAATAGAAGGCATGTGCAACTGCTGTGCCATGGGAAAAGTGACTTTTTGTTTTCTTTTATGATAGATTACTGTAGTGTGCCATCATAAGCTTTCACTTTTAGATAATGGGAACAAGTGAAACAGAACTCTGTCCTTGTGGTAAAGGAGTGCATGTGTTCCTGCATTTGGGCTGTTCATTAGAAATTATGCCTAAAGATACTTGAACTCTTTTCAAATAGACTCCATAGAGCTGTGTGATTCTAATGCTTTATGTGACTGATAACAGAAGTCTAAAAATCAGTTCTTTGCCTTGCATCTGAAGTGATACAGGGGTTTGACTTTTTCATTTACAGGTATTTTAATACTATTGAAAGCTTCTAGGCTGCAGGAGCTTAATTAGCTATTGTCAGACAGTCATTATGAGACTGTTACTCTGGTTTTCATCATCCATCTTTATAAAACTGTCATAAAAGTGGAATAGTATTTACTTTAATAGTTCATTGAATGGATGCTTGAACATACAAATGGGCTCACTCATTATTAGAAATGGATGTGGGTAGAGTGTCTGTTACTGAGTTTGTCACAGCACGGTTCTATGACTCTGGCTTCTCAGTTACACTTGTAAAATACCAAAACTTTTGGGAAGAATTTTCTGTGTTCATAATCTGCACTTGAGGGAAATGGTTGTCAGATTTGAATCTGAGAGAAAATGTTTTGATCCTTCAGCTGTGTTCTGATGCAGTGCCTGTGTTTCCATGCTTCCTGTGTTTCCAGGGTGAAACCGTAATTTAAAATGAAGGAGAGTTTTGGTCAAATGGTAGGTTTTTGAAAAGTCTCTTACAAATGTGCTTGAATGTGCAGAAGTTTCATTTAGGGAGGCCTGATTCTTGTCATGCTTCCCCACAGTAGCAATTTGAATGTTTTGTGTTCAGATCCAGTACTTGAGTGGCTAGTGAGGATTCTCTTTGCTATAGTTTGTCTAAGTTTGCGCCTATTACATAGGTTTTGTTTAAAGATATTTGTAAAATGAATACTTCCATTACTGCTTTAATATTAATTTATTCATTTTAGTACTGAAACCAGATGATACATTTGAAATTTTAATTGACCAACTGGTTGTCAGTAAAGGAAGTCTTCTTGAGGATATGGTTCCTCCAGTAAACCCTCACAAAGAAATAGACGATCCTAGTGATAAAAAGCCTGATGACTGGGATGAGAGACCAAAAATACCTGATCCGAATGCTGTCAAACCAGATGACTGGTAAGGAGAACATTTTTATCTGTACAGTACATTTTACTTGCAAGTTCTTCATCTAAAGGATTAGTTTGATTTTTACTAATCCAGTAGCTGTCCTAATAGCAGTCGGGATATGTTTCACTACTAGAAGCACTAAAATTCGGAAACATAACTGAGGTCAGTACAAGAATCTGGTCATCTTTTAAGGAAATGGTGCTTTTTGCTCAATTTCTACCCTCCATGGTTGCAATTAATAGCTAAAATTACTATTCCTGAGAGATTAGAAAGAGGGTCAGTGGGGTTTTTCTTCACCATATGGTCTTAATTTACATTCAGTGATTTCTGCTTCCTTCTGTGTGAACTATGGTTCATATGGCAACTTAGGAAGAGAAGGGAAAAAGCTAATGGTAAGATCCAACTGACACTTGCTGGTTAATGGCAGCAATTTCTGGGCTAAGTAGTACTTTGAAACAATGTAACTATAACTCAGATATTTATAAACATAATAGGATGTCTAATTCTCATAATCACTGTGTCTAATTCTCTTGTGCCTTTGAAAATCATGCCTTTAATGCCATTTACAGTCCTCTGAACAGAACATTCATTCAAAGTCAGGTGCTGTATTTCAGGTGCTGTTTCAAAATATAGCTGTTGTATTTTCTAACATAAGTCTGTAATTGAAGGGATGAAGATGAGCCTTCCAAAATAGAAGATCCTGATGCTGTAAAGCCTGAGGGATGGCTTGATGATGAACCACAGTATGTTTCAGACCCTAATGCAGAAAAACCAAAGGACTGGTAAGAACTTGGTTCACTAAGTGCAGGTTGTTAACATGTCTTGTAGACAAGGCTGCCTACTGTCTGTGGCAAATAGAATTGTGTATCAGAAGTCAATCCAAATCTCATTGTCTTTTGAGGGGGTAAGTTGGAATGTGTATTTGGTTTGGAGGGCTGCTTTTAGAGAGAAATGAACATGCTTATTGCCTTTTGGGTTTTGAAGATATGTAAACAAAACCAGAATATTTTTTTAGAGTATAGCAGTCCTTTTGCTAACGTTAGGTAAAGTTCTGTGAGCTGGTCATTTGAGATTATTAAAGCAAAATGTGTATGGACCCTAACTTCAGACTGACTGGTAGTGTTCAGACCAGCCCAATCTCAAATCAGCTGTTTCTACCTTCTTGCCTTTTACGTAGGGATGAAGAAATGGATGGGGAGTGGGAAGCCCCTCAGATTCCTAATCCAAAGTGTGAGGCTGCACCTGGTTGTGGCCCCTGGGTGCGTCCCATGAAGAATAACCCAAACTATAAAGGAAAGTGGAAAGCACCTTTGATAGATAATCCGAACTATCAGGTAATAGAAATAGTCTTTGTTAAAAGGTACGGAGTTCAACAGAGCAGGCAATTCAAAGTAATAAATATGTGTAGTATGTTTTATATTTTAGAACATGAATACCCTCACTAAACATTTTAAGCTTTTTTGTATTCTTTAAGTACATTGGATAATATAAATGCTTCCCATATTAAAACGATTTCTCTGCTAAAAGTCACTTTGGGCATGATTTGCACTCATGTATCACTTAGTATGTTCTGTATAATTGTATTCTGGATCATGTTTTTTAGTGAAATATCAATCTTTTTTGTTGGGGTTTTAAGTCTTAACATTTTTTGATTTAAAAAATTAAACTTTTCAGTCAGCAGATTGATTTACTACTTACATTTTAGTGGAAGCATCGATAAGTAAATTCTCCTTCTGCCTGCAGATACAAGGAAATCAGTTTGATATTAAGGAAAGTTACTTTGTATTAATTATGGCTGGAGAGTACTTGAATCTGTTTTCTATGAGTTTAAGAACCTAAGCACATTTGCAAACAAAATTTGAATCTAATTTGCATAGGTATAAGAAAGCTGAATTTTCCTTCAATAGAATTTTCTCTAACACTTCTGGTTACAGTAGCTGTCAGTTTATACACACACATAATGGAAAGGACCATATGGACGATGAGATGTAGTTCCCCTGCAGTCTTAGGCCACCAGACAATAGATGCATACCTCAGAAGTTCCCATCACTGACCACAAAACATTAAGCAGTGCCGTCACAAAAATGTGTATGCTATATTGATGAACAAAATCCAAAGCTATGTGTCAGAGGAGAGGCTAGAGGAAGAAGTAATGCTAATATCGTATTTCCCCTTCAGTATTAGGAAATTTGTTTCCTAGAGTGTGTTTGGAAATCACCAGTACCAGCAAGAATGGAGATACTGTGTACAGTCAGTTATTACTGTAACCCTCTGTGGACAAACCCATTAATTTTAAGAGATCTGTCCTAAACAGAAAATTGAGCTCCAGCTACCAAAATTCTATGGGCTACTTCCACTTCTGGTTTTATGTAGGTTAAACTCAATTGCTTGTCTTCTTAAATAGTGTATTTAAAATAGTCAGGAAGTTCCAATTGTGTTAAAATTTGTTTCAGAGTTTGTTGGCTTTTAGTGAGGTATAAAGTACTTCTTTTTATTTGCCTTTTTCTTCTTTTCTTTTTCCATTAAAGGGAATCTGGAGCCCTCGGAAAATACCAAACCCAGACTATTTTGAAGATAGTCACCCATTCAAGATGACTGCTGTCAGTGCTGTTGGTTTAGAACTCTGGTCTATGACATCTGATATCTACTTTGATAACTTCATTATATGTTCAGAAAAAGAAGTAGCAGATCGCTGGGCAGCAGATGGCTGGGGCTTGAAGAAATTAGTAGCAGGTGCTAACGAGGTATAAACTTTATGTTCTTGATAGCCAAAAGTAGTGAGGAAGATGTGCTTTAATGCTGTCCGTGTTAATTTGTTTGCAGTTAATATTTGTACTAACTATGATAGGGTTGTTTTTTTCTTGTAGCTTGTCTTTTTACCATTCCCAGATTAATACCCTCTTGAAATTAAAAGGGTACAACATTTTACTTAAACACTAGTGGGAAATGGGCTTCACTATAGGTTAAGTGCTCTGTTGTTCATGGTGATACTAGAAATTTGAGTACCTGTCAGCAAATGGAAGCTGAGTTACTTGCACTCAAAGACCTCTTGTTTTGGTTTGGTAGACTTTTTTGTGTTTGGGGTTTGTTCTTTTGTTTATTTCTTGTGGATAACTCCATTATATATGTGCTTTGAATGTTTTCCTCCCATGAGAAATGGATGAATAGTCATATGTTTTTTCTGTGTAATAATTTTAGGCCTTTAGCTGCTTGGATGTATATTATGCAGCTCTGAAAAAAGTACACGTTTATGGAGCTGTGACTGTTCTTCTGGTTCCATGTGTGTATATCCACACTTTTTCCTAGAGCTCTTTCATGTGCTCGACTTGTTCTGACATACGGGATCATGAGCCCCTCTAGTGTATGCCTGCAGCAACTACAGTTTTTCTAACAGTCCTGTATTTTGACTGAGGGACAAGAGGCCTGCAGTTGTGGGAAAGAAATGACGGGTTAGTGGCAAACGTGTCAAATTCCTGACAGCAGCTGTTTGTCACAGGATGAGCAAGTCGCAACAGCATGTCTTCCCATGCAGTTAGGAAGGACACCTCCCACATCCTTGCCCTTTTTTGAAATATACGATTTTATGTCTGGACCTGCATCTATGCCTATACACACAATAGTAAAAAATATTCCCTTTGAGTCTTCTCACTCCACTGTGCCTCTCAAACTTCCTGCCTTTGTTTCTGATGTACTCTTTCCAGGGGTCTTGCTGTACCAGGCACTTGGCCTACCTACCTCCCTCTACTGTGTCATTCAGAACTGGGCTGGGAGGACAGTTTAGTCCCTGAATAATTGGCTGTTAAAGGAGAGAATGTGATAGTACAGACAGAGCAAGACACTACTCTTCAGGAGGCTGGCTGCTGCTCTGAGGTTCTTGATGCTTTTGGAGCTTCCAGCTGAGTTAGCACAGTATGGGATAAAAACAAAGTAGCTGGGAAGGGTGTAAAGTGTGAGCTTGCCAAGACTCCAAATGTTGCTTTGCAAAATTGAGTAGTGGCCAGTCTAGTACATTTGGAGTACCAGGTTTGTTCCTTCTTACTTAGCACCTGCTATTTATTTGTGGTCTGTCAAGTTGTTACTTTAATAGTATTAAAATCCAATATTGTTTTAGTAATTAAAAGATAGAGGTAAAGAAGGGTTTTCTTTAGGCAACATAAAGCTTAAAATATTTATAATACACTTTGTAAACTTAAGTGTTGAGAAGGATGTAAATGCAAAATCAATAATTGTTTTTAATGTAGCCTGGTATGTTTAGTCAACTGGTGACTGCTGCAGAAGACCACCCGTGGCTCTGGGTTCTTTACGTCTTGACTTTAGCTCTCCCCATTGGTTTAGGAGTGTTGTTCTGCTGGCCAACAAAGGTAAGAGAAACTTACTATATTTTTATTTGATTTTATTCTTAATACTTCATTTGAAAACTATGATCATCTGTGCAACAGTGCGTGCTTTCAATATGCCATTGATATTACTTAGCTCACAGTGGCTTTTGTTTAATTCTTAGTTTAAGTGCAAATTGATTTTTTAATTTGTTGTAGAAAACAGATGAAGATATTGACTTTAAGAAACCTGATATACCTAAACCAATTACAAAAGGAGAACTGGACCAAGAGGGAGAGGAGTTAGATGATGATGAAATAGAATTAGAACTACAAAAAGGAAATGAAGATACTGCTGAAGATGGTAAGATGACGAGCCAGCTTGCTGTTTGATTGTAAAGATATGAATAGGACTATTTTGTGAATTGCATTGCCAATAATTACAGCCAGTTATCTTTGAATATGCATAACCTGCCATGCTCTGAGTCTTCTTTTTGTCTTTGACAATCTCCAGCGAGTAACGTTCCATAGCTAATAGTTCTTTGATAAATATAAGCAGAAAGTAAGGCTCTTCTCAATATTTTTCACCTTTAGGAAATCAGTGTGCTTCTGACAGTCTTTCTGTGCTTGTAGACAGTGATATGTATTTTCTCAGTTCTGAGTATTTCCTATATTGACCACATCTGAATGGTTTAGTTACATGTACCTTTAAAAGCTATTACAGATGCATTAAGTCTTTAAAATAAGTCTTTCATCCTGTCTGTGGGAGGGTTATACCTTGAGCTATTCTATTGGTCACTGATTTTAGTAGTTCTTGATAAAGCCTGAAAATACAGGATATGAGAAATACTGAAAGCTAACTGCTTTTATTTATTATTTTTTTCCCCTGAAGGAAACCAGCTGAAAGTTGTCATTTTAGTTGGTCCCTTAGAAGTCTGAAAGTATGTGCTATTGTGAAAAGAGAGAATGCCAAAGCTGTTAAAATCAGTTAGTAAATCCAACAGTGATCAATTCCTACTGAATAATGAGAATTCTACTCTTTGTATTAGATGGTTTTTAAGGGTTATTGTAAACTAGCAGTTCATTCTAAGACTGAGATTGGCTCCCTTCCTTACTGGTGTGTCTGGAAATAGTACATTTTTAATATAGTTCTGTTTACCAAGTAAAACTTGTTTCTTCTGCAGAAGATGAGGGTGAAGAAGAAGAAAATGACATTGCAGATACAAGTCAAGAAGAAGATGATAAGTCAAAAAAATCTAGTTCAGAAGATGAGGTAAGGTTGTGGGGTTTTTTTCCCCCTATTTTTGCTTTGTTATTATCTGACGTTACTCTTCTAACTAAGCTCAGTTACCCACAAGAGTTTTTCTTATGTTAAGACATAAAACAAATCATGAGGGGGGGATGTGTGTCTGAGTCGAACACCCCAACTGGTCTCTATAGGTTTGTGGAACATGTCTCTTCCTGTGTAATTTTGGCTAAGAGGTAATAGTTATTGTAAAATACAGGTATAGTATGAGGTGATCATGCAGGTCTCTAAACATGAAACATTTTTACGGGAGTATAGTTTTTAACAAGTTATTAAGTTAATCAAGTCTTAAATTTATCTGCTGCAGCAGATGTCAGTCTCTTTATACCATGCTGCTTAACTGATGGAACGTGTGATTCTAAACAAGTAGCCTTTCAGTGAGACTTTTTTTGTTATTGTTAAAAAAAATAAGGGTTTAATCAAGATGACCCATTCTGGTTTTGAATTCAGCACCTGCAGTTCCATTTTGCTTGTGCAGGTTAATCCAGTCACCAGATAACCTGTAAAATGCTTTTCAGAAAAGTACATTGTAGAATGGAATTTGTGTGTGCTCTTCTTGCTTGTCAACTGCTCACTATCCTTTCATTTAGTAACACTGGTATATCTGAGATGGTTTAGATCCACCCACAGTGTTTCTCTTAGTCATCCTGTGCTTGCCGCTCCCTGAATGAGTCCCTTCCTAGATTAGAGGAGTTGTTAAATGTAACCTTAAGTCCTTTTCGTATAGAAGTCCTCTAAGAAACTGTACCTTACATGAGGTTGCATTGTTTCAGCACTGAAATTATCCATTAATTACCTCTTATTCAGTACTTCCTCTTCTTCTTTTAAGAAGTTTGGGGTCTTTTTTCCCCTTAAATTTACCTGGGAACACAGTATCTAATGAATCCATGAAGATGCATGTGACGCTTTGTGAAAATAATAACAGTATCTGTGTGTATGTCATTACATACGGTCACAGTGAGGTTATGCCTTGCCCCTCTCAGGGTATTTTCAGGGTGTACAAGTTTCAGTCATGAGACCTGGTGACCTACTTGGGAGATATCATGTATGCCATATTCTCACTCAGGTTGCACCACAGTCTGTGAGTTGCTCATTCTAAATGAGGTGCTTACCATTAGGTGATGCAGGGAAGTGAGAAAGCAATGCATTGTCTGCTTTTAAACCAGGCAGCAAATGGGCAAAACCAAATTCCTGACATTGGTTTAGATGTACTGGTCTCTTCCTTCTGCATATAGAAAGAAAAAGTCTTCCACCTACTTTATTTATTGATAGATTAGTATTAGGAAAAAAATATCCTATTGCTGAAGTGTTGCATTCAGTGATACAATGATGGGGGTGAGGGGAAGGGGGATTAAGTAATGCCAGTTGTGATAATCAATACTGGTTCAAAACTTTTAATGCTGATTTTTTTGGTTTCCCCCCCAGGTGAAAGAAGCTAACGAAGACACAGGTCATGGAGATAGTCCACTGAAATCAGTGCGCAAAAGAAGAGTACGGAAGGACTGAGTTACTTCCAGCTAGTATTTGTAGATCTAGACGGTAGTAACTTTTGCTATGTCACCTCTGTGGGCCTTGACAGCAGGCAAGTTCCTGAGATTTGAAGGAAAAAGGGGGGCTCATTGCTACTTAAGTTCTTATTTGAATTCTCTAATCCCTTAACCTTCCTTGATTCCCTTTTTTTAAGGAGAACTATCTGTGAGGAGTTGTCTGATGCTTTGAATTCAGAATAAATGTGAAATTACAACAGATCTTAAGGTGGAGATCCTTAAGAGTTGAAGGTTCCTAGAAATTAGTTGGATATAACTTCCTCTAAATATTTTTTAAAGTGAATAAATATTTTTGCAGCTCTAGCACAAAATCAGTGGTTTACACTTTTCAGCTGAAAGAGGATGATAGTATAGATGTAGCATCTATAGCGGTTCACATTGCTGTCACAAAAGGTATTCTTTCTGTGCAGAGCTAAATGCAATAATTGTTTTTGTATGATTTAGTGCTAGCAACAATTTCTATTGTAAATTATTTATTTTAGTTGATCTTGTTATATGGCTGGTCACCTGTTCACTTTAGACACTGTAAGTTATTTTTAAGAGCTATTTTAAAATAGAATACTCCTAGAACATGCAGTAATCGATGTGACTTGGTTTACTTCTGAATGCAGTATCAAAACTGCAAAAGTGACATATACAGATGGCTTTTTCAAACTTTTATAGTTCTCATGTTCCAAGCCAGAGTGGTATAACCTCTGTTTATAGAATACTTGCTAAGTGTACACTGCCTCCTAATAATATTTAATAACTCTTCCTTAACATGGAACTTATTAATGTAGATAAGAATTTTTGATGGATTCAGTTTTTTACAATGTGAGTAACTGGGCATTCTCATAACATAGTTTAAATAAAGTGCATATTGTAGAAGAAATGTTGTTTTGTTAAAGTTCAGCTGTATATTAAAACGAACAATAAAACTTCAGTCACCAGAAACCTCTTACCACAGCAGGTTGGGTCAGCGTATATTCCATGGCAGCCTCTAACAAATGAACAATTAATTATTCCCTAATCCAGAAGCTAGTGCCTTCAAGTGCTTGTGCTGAACTATTTTAAAGTTAATTATATTTGACTCTTATTTTGTGTGAGCTATGTGGAAAGGCCTCTGGTTTTGTTAAGAGTTTGAGGGGTTTTAGTGGGGTGTGTTGGTTGGTTGCTTGTGTTATATTTTTTTGGTTGGGTTTTTGTTTGGTTTAATGCGTGTTCCCTCTTTATTTAGGATCTAAACTCTAAAGGTTAAGTGAAGAATCCAGATTCCTCCACTTGCCTGATACTTGTGACCAATAGGTAGAAGTTGTTACCAGTTGTTAGAAGCTGTTACCCTGCTAATAACAACTACTGCGAGTTGTCAGGGAACACTTCAGCACTTCTATTGAATGTGTCTTGTCTGAGCCTGGTAAAAGTCCTTTGGATTTTTTACAGCATTCAGCTGTGGGTTTGGGGGTAGTGTTTATCTGTTTTGTTGGGGTGGGTTTTTTTGGTTTGTATTTTGGCTTTTTTTGGGGGGGGGGGGAT
>NDXB01015881.1:0-15277 GCA_002631895.1 Agapornis roseicollis | reverse complement strand
GAAAGAAATGGGGGGGGGGGGGGGGGAAGCACGCACAGCAATTAGAATCTATTCCTATGGTTCCATGTAATGTATATTTATAAGTATAGAGAAAAGTCCTTCAGGAATAAATGCCTTGATAATTTACACAGAAAACTTTCTAAGGCTTTAAAAGAAATCAGTTCTATACCAGTTCTTAAAATCAGACAGTAGTTGATTCAGTTAAAGCAGTCTTTCCTCCTGTTTCATGCCTCTATAGAGACCAGGGTAACATGCAGCTTACTCAGTATCATTCTTAGACACAAACTACACGACATCACATCTCATATGGAGAGCACTGGTATTGCAATAAAGCTTCTCTAGTCCCACACCATTCACCCAAAATATTCCAAAAGGCATTTAACTGTCAGATCATCTCATACACCATGAGAAGCCAAGGTCCTCTCTCACATGCTTATTTCTGCTTGGTTTCTATTTCCAACATTCTTACTTCCACATCAGAATGAGCAGTAACAAGCAGGAAACACAGAGCATCTTGCAAGCTCATCATGAGTGTAAAGACAAATCGGCTTCAGCTCTGAGCAGCATTCAGTTTGTGTTTTGTCTTTTCCCCATATGCAGTCTTCTCAAGAAGGCTTTTTCTGACCCTCTTGGGGGCAAAAGTTCTCCCTCTCCTGCCCTAACCCCTACATACCTCTGCAATGTCATCAGGGCTGGTCAAGGAGAAGCTGTGGCCCGCCAGCTGATACGCCTTGGTCTCAAGCTCACTCAGTTTAGCTTGCATGACTTGTTTCTGGGTTTCATATGCCATTGTGCTAAAGCCAATGCCATTCAGCTCCAGCAAAGCCAAGCAGTAATGGGAAGGCATCTCCACTTTAGAAAATGCATCTGTAGTAAGTAAAAATGCCAAGAAAAGCTTTTATAACCACAAAAACCGATCAACTGCAGATAACAGGTTCAGTAAAAACCCCACAACTGGGGACTCCTCAAGTTTTTAAATCATGAATGTCCTGACACACTGAAATCTTTCAATATAGATTTAAATACTTTTGTTTCTGAAATATTTCATAGTAAGAAATATTTCATAATAAGAAGCATTCCAGAAATATTCAAGAAATAAATATCACAAAAAATATTTATGAGAATAACAACTTTTTTTTTCCTAAGAAATACACATCAATGTTTTATAAACCATAGACATGCTTAATCTAAAGCTTTCCAACTTGAGGCACCTCAGAGCAGCTTCCAGTACCTGAAGTNTTCCAGAAATATTCAAGAAATAAATATCACAAAAAATATTTATGAGAATAACAACTTTTTTTTTTCCTAAGAAATACACATCAATGTTTTATAAACCATAGACATGCTTAATCTAAAGCTTTCCAACTTGAGGCACCTCAGAGCAGCTTCCAGTACCTGAAGTGGGCCTACAAGGATGCTGGAGAGGGACTCTTCATCAGGGACTGCAGTGATAGGACAAGGGGTGATGGGTTCAAACTGAAACAGGGGAAGTTCAGGTTAGATATAGGGAAGAAGTTCTTTACTATAAGGGTGGTGAGGCACTGGCACAGGTTGCCCAAAGAAGTGGTAAATCGCTGGCAGTGTTCAAGACCAGGCTGGAAGGAGCCTTGGGTGACACAGTTTAGTGTGAGGTGTCCCTTTCCATGGCAGGGGGTTGAACTAGATGATCTTAAGGTCCTTTCCAACCCTGACTATTCTATGATCTATGATTCATTCCACCACCCACATCTTTTAAAAATGTTCTAAGGTTTAATTGTCATCATCAGAAATGATGTGGTAAACTTGCAAGGCTTCAGTAAGACTGGACCCTCATCTTAGGCTTCGGATATAACTTAGAGGAAACAACCATAAAGCCCACCTGTAGTTATGTGCTTTTGGGAGTTCTTTTTGCTTGCTTTTAAAGAGACAAGCACTCAGCAAATCTTAGTGTAAACACACTAGATCATTCACGATGGGAATCAAAAGTTCCATGGATGCAACACATACATGGCAAACAATGCTATGTGAGCAGCAAGAAGCAAGAAATTCCTTCAGCAATCATCTGAGGATTTTAGGAATTGCTTCTGACAAGGAAATGTAAAAAGTTTAGAAAATTTTCATGAGAAACCATAGACAGACCCAAAAGTCCCCTCAGAAAGGCCAGAGGACTCACCTGGGACATAGAGATCGGCTTGATTCAGAGACTTAAAGTCAGACTCTGCAACTGCTTTAACCAGTGGAACTGGTGGATATTTGGGATGTAAAACATTTCTTCTAATAGAAAATTAATTTTTTTTTCTTAAAAAAACCCAAACAAACAAACAAAAAAAACCAAAACCAAAAACAAACCCACCCCAGATGTACTTCTAAGGGAAGCTCCCTCTTTTCTCTGAACAAATGAACAGTTTGCCACAGAATATACTTAAAGAAGAACTTCCAAATCTCCTCACTTCACTGGTCATTCAGCCTGCGGTAGGACAGCTACCTTTACCCTCCATCTTTGCCCCCAAGTGGAGAAGCTGTCTTTACCTGTCAGATTTTCCTTCTGTAGTTCATTATGGAGCTGGTTCATGACATTGAAGCAAAGCACAGACTCTAGTGCTGCTCTGTACCGCCCGGAATGATCTCTGCTGGCACTAAGCCCCAGGCTTTGCACCCCTTGGCCAGTGCCCACCCCTTCCAGTAGAGGTAGCTCGCTGGGGAGAAAGTTGGTCACCATGTTGTGGAGTGTACGTTCCTTAGAGCCAGAATCAAGCAGCCAACACGCCACCTAAAGAAGGGAGACCCTTGTGAGACCTTTTTTCCATCTTAGTCATCACACCAATGTAACTATTTCAGTGCAGGTGAATATAAGGTCATAGTGCAGATTATTTTGTCTTCATTTGGCAGGCAGACTGGCATCATTTGTGGAAAATTTACATGATTTCAGATAAAACCTTCAAGAGGGCATAAGTCACTGAAAAGCTTCATTCTCAGCCAAAGTTGAAAACCTTATCCCCTGTCAACTAAACACATCTAGAAGTGTTGTCCTGAGGCTTTTTTCACTTATTGAAACCTAACACAAAGAGGATTAAATATGAAAATCAGAAGCAAAAACATGTTTAATCTGAAAACTGACTTTGTAAAAATGAGAACGTGCTATTGAGCTAGAATATTAGTCAAGCTGAGCTCTCCTATCTTTTACACATCAGCACTAGTACCAAGCATTCTACAAGGCAATTTTATTCATCGTAAGCCTCATACCTCCCACTGTCTTCAAAGCTATTTCACTCATAGCTATATCTCAATTTCTTGTGTCAAAATAGGACGAAACATAGGTTTCTGCACTGTCTCTACCATGCAAGTAGAAGGTAAAAACCATATGTGTACATATAGGGTGGCAGGAGGGGTGAGTATGTACTTATTCTGTGCATCACTAAAATGACCAAATATGACTATAACTTCATTTAATACAAGAAACAGTGCAGGGAAAGGTGCAACTTTTATTGCTCTTCAATTTTATCCTAAAATAAAAACATGTGTCAGTGTGAAAAGCTAAGTTTGTTCTTGTGTTGAATACCTTAGCTACTTACCTGCAGATTTTAATATTGACATTCTGCTATCCAGCCCAAGTGTGATACAAGCTCTTAAAATCAACATTAGAAAATTCAATGCATGTAGAGCTTTCCCTAACAACAACAAGATGGTGCTTTTACCTCTTTCTAGTGTTTCTCCTGAGCTACAAATGGTAACCAAACCTTTTGAAATTACATGTACACTTTGTTTTGTTTTGAGAAAACGGTGGTCGCAAGGTGGTCCATACTCAGGCAGATCTTTGCTTACAAAGCCCTCTGCTGTTAGAATCAATAACCTCACCAGAAGCTCTTCTGCCATTCTGGTCCCAGGCTTCTTATGGCAACAAAAGAAGAGGTTAGCCTTGTCCCCTGGTACATGGGAAAGAGTTAACTTCATCCTCCCACACAAGCAATCAGGTGTGAAAGACAAATGTGTTAACCTGTCACTGAACCTGCCCTGTTTCTCCTGTTGGCACCATGAACACAAATAGCAGAAGTCTTCTCTAAATACTGTTATAGATTTCCCACTGGAAGAAAATGTCACTAAACCTCTTGAGAGGTGTGAATATTCAAATCAAAATGACAGAAGGAACATACCAGAAGGTATTCCTGTCTTTCCACTTGTGTGTTTAAACTAGTAGTTTTACCCAAGCTAAATTTCTTAATCCTGCAAACCTTTGGGTCCTCAAAACTTCCTTCCAAGGAGATGCCGCAAGCCATCAGCAGAGTCTTGTAGTGTTGAATAAAGTTATACATCACAAGAGAGCGCTCCTGCTGGGGCTTCTTCTGCAGGTACAGCTGCAGTTGACACAGTCTCTCTGTTACAGACAGGTTTTTGTCCAAAGGTGGTGGTGCCAAACTCATGCTGATTTCTAAGGCAGGAAATACAAGCAAAAGTCCCTTTTTTTACCCACTACATGATAAGAAAGGCAACAGAAAAATCTTGAATGCAATCACCTAAGGCACAAAACCTACAGTGGGACTGTGAACACATAACAATAAATCTATATGGATATTACATATTTTATCAAACCAAACAAGGCTCTGAAAACAATATGCTGTGCCTGTACTACCAAACATGAGGCCACATAGCACACACTGGGTTATAAATCAGCATTCCAGTGTCATATTTCTTCTGGAGAGCAAAAACTGGAAGAGGCTGAAAGAGAAAAGCAAGTAAGCTAAAAAGAAAACAGAAGTAAGCTAACATTTTAGCCATATGCATGCTCAGCAGTCCAATGCTTGAGTCAATTACCTGGACTTATATAGCAGCATAGATACTTCTACAACAGCATGTTGAATGGTGTTCAAAACTTAAGACTGCTGAATAACCTGACTAAATGACTCCATCACACAACTGAGCTGCGCTTGGGACACTCAAAACAATTCCAAGAACTGAGCTACTGAAGGTACTTTCTTGAACTGCAGTGTCAGGTAACACAATGCAGCCTGACCACCCACTTACCAGTCTGGTCTTCCACCTGCTGCAAAGAGATATAGTAGGCATCTTTTCCACCCCAACATACTGCCAGTCCAACTACCAGGATGTCTTCAGAGCCTTGGACAGGAAATCCATCATCTTTAACTTGCATCCACTGAGGAGAACTTGCTAAAGAAATCATTTTAAAGTTACAATTATAAAATGGCATCCATAAATACAGAAGAGTTTGGATCCAGAATAACACACACTTAAGCCTAAATTTCTTATTTTCATGTATAGGGAGAAAAATCTGTGTTTCTTTTGGAGGGAAAAACACCACAGGACCAAAACAGTTTAGAACAGCAAAACTTTCTCTTAAGAGAAGCAACCACCCAGACAGTATTCCTGCAAACCTCTGGCCTTTCCTGGCAATCTCTTCAAGAGCTGAAACAGAAATGTATTCCCTCCTTTTACTCTTAAGGACATTTCTCATTGATCTGTCAGGTAAAGAACATTGTTGTTGTTGTTATGGCAATATGACAGCAAAGAATCTAATTCTGCTTAATCTTGTCATTTTAAAGGAAGAGTATTTTTATAAAGCAGCAGCAGCAGCAGCAAACTGCAGCATATGAACACTCCTGAGGAAAAACTGAAGCCATACTGTAAGAACCCAGAGACCGATCTGAATTTCACACATGCACATTGAACCTTGGTTAAGAGGCAATCCCACAAGTAACTCCGTGGAGACACTGAGGGATCTGTACAGTTTACTGTTGGATATGTTATTCATTTTAAAAGATCCTAAGGTTGTTTCTGAGATGGATAAAAGGACTGCACAAGCCAGATGTATTTTATACACAATGAAACGTTAAGAATGTTTAGATGCTCTCACATACAAACAGGCTGCTAACACTTCATTACTATAACCAAAGACCTACTAATGAAATGCTTGACCCTAATTCTCCTTCCTCTGCTAAGACTCAGCTGGCAATATCCAATTAATATCAGTAATTGTAAACCTTTTTGCAAACCCCTTCCTTCTCCACTCCTGCTTTCAGCTGCAGATGGCATCCTGCTCTTCACAAAATAATACACTGGAACATGGAACTGACCTTGCCTGAATTTGCCACCAATCCTTGATTTGGGAGACAAAAGACATTTTGTCCTTTCACATGCCACTGAGATGGAGAATCTGCTCTTCTCCTTCCATTCTGCAACAAAAGTCTGGAAAAGTTTTTTGTCGCTTGCTACATCAATGATAGTGAAACTTTCAGCACTTAGGGAAACAGCTGGAAAAACATCCTGAGAGAGCTGCAGTGAAAAGCCTCCGTCTATAGTGGAATCATCTTTTATCTCATCAGTCTCAATTGAGTCTACACTTCCAAGATTGACCTGGAGTGTTTTTACCTGCTGCTCTGCATTATCCTTACTATTCTGCTGCGGCTGAGTCAGCTGCCCTTCATGCATGCAGGTGACTTGTCTCTTCCTGGCAGATGTCACAGGGAGAGAAAAAGAACTCAGAAGTTCTTTGCAGGGTGTTGGAGCAATAAGCCCGTTGTTACTGTCTGGTGGAGGACAGGATGTTCTGTTGTTTCCCCTCAATGGAAGTGTTATGCAGTCTGTTTTCTGAAGACCCAAGTTTTCTCTTTCATTTTCTTTAACCTTGAAAGAACTTCCGAAGTGCTGGCAAGTGGGCAAAGGCTCTGGCTGACAACAGCCAGATTCTAAACCTGAACCTTGCTCTTGATTAACAACAGGAGCAATTAACTTCCCTTTCAAACAGGAGCTTACTGAAAGCAGTTCAATGCCTGAGGCACTAGGCCATTTGTCTAATACATCCTGCAATCCTGGGCTTAGCTCAAATGAGTGGTCAGGCCACACTGTTGGATGGGTTTTCTTGTCTATAGTTTGATGGCTTCTCTGGAGCTTCTCACCTTCATCTCCTACTAAGGCTTTTGGACAAGGGTCACTGTTAGAAAACACTGGGTTTCTTAATCCTGACTGACTGTGAAATGTAGGAGGGAGATCTCCCAGGAAAGACGGGGAGTTTGCATGATCTAAAACTTCAGCTATTATATCAGCGAATGCTGCAGACACACTGTTAGGCTGCACAGGATCCTCATGCTCTTTCCGATTGCCACTGACATCAAATTTATTCTGAAGAGGCCTTAGGTTCTTCAAAAGACCATCTGGAGGAAGCAAAGCCTCTTGCTTCTCCACAGGGTCCTTTCTGTCAGCTTCCATGATGTGAGCAGCCGGAAGGTCACTGACATTACCAAAGCTATCATCAAACAGCAAGCTATCACTCATATTCAGGCTTGTTTCAGGGACAGGGTGGCATTCTGCTTCCCTACCAAAAGGGGAGGTTGCTTTGTTAAGGTTTTTAGACACACTCTCTCCTTTCACTGACTTCTGGGTCTGGAAATCTTGCAGAAAGCTATGTAGCTGAGAGTCGGTCACTGAGAAATCACTTCCTGGAAGGAAATGTGCAGATTCTGCTTCCTTCACTATGGGCTGTAAAGTGAGGCCCCCAGACTCCAACAATTTATTACTGCAGTGCTGAGATGTGGTTTTTGTAATATTATTTGTTGTGATAAGACATGATAAGCCCAGTTTCCTAAGTGTCGCAGCCAGCTTTTCATCAGGAGCATTATCAGTCTGTAAAGTGCTCAGTTTCTTGGGGATTTCCTGCTGTGGTATTGTGGCCAGCTCTGAACCTTGTATTCCCTGCTGTCCTGTGATTCCAGCTGCTCCCTCCTGTTTTATTAGCATCTCAGTTTGAGTATCCAACTGGAAGCTATCTTCAAAGTCTCTACAGTCAGAAAACAGATGAGAGGATGGACCATTATGAACTTTACCTGCATTGCAAACACCTCTGGATTTTACTAGAGAGTCTTTGGGAGGACTGTTGGCTTTCTGCAATGCTCCAGCTTGTGGCAATACTCCACTGGGCTTCTCACTCCCATTTTGACCGCTATTGTGAATCTGAATATGGCAGGATTTATCCTCACCAGGACAAAAACGCAGAGGCTTCTGTATCCTGCTGTCACAATGGACCTGTCTGCTTCCAGAGCAGCTAGCAGTTACATTACCATGGACTGTGTCTAAAGCCATCTGCTGCTTACCCATCACCATCTCAGCGCATCTTGCATCTGTTTGTATTTTACTCGTTTCATTCTGCTTATCATCAATACTGTTTTTCTGTGTCCTTGCACTGCCAGGTATTACCAGACTTCCTGCAGCATTATGTTTCTCCACATTAATGCGTGGAGTACCCTTCAATGTACCAGGTGCCTGCAAACACACTCTTGCCTTAGGCACACCTTCATTGGTGGTGGTAGGCCTTGGAAATAATTCTTCCATTTTATTTTTCCCCTCAAGGTGCATTTCCCCCATCTGTACGGAATTTGAGAGTTGATGACCTCCAGACCCTGTTTCCACAAATTTCTTACTGTTTTGGTCTGAAAAATGATTCCCTGTTGAAATGGTGCGGTGGAAAGCAGGTGGCTTTGGTATGTCTATGGTAAGTGTATTTGAATCTTCAAGAAACGACCTCTGCAGTTTTGAAGCAGTGTTTCTGTTCCTAGTCCGGTTTAAATGCATGTCCATGCTTTTTAGCAATCTAGAGGCTGAAGGCTTTGGTCTCAATGCTGGTGTTTTTGCTTTTTCAGTAGGGAGTTCTGGAATTGCTCTCCTAGAATCCAGCTTGGGTTTGACTGGAGAAACTCCTCCTACATTTTCATTAGCTCTGCACCTATTTGGCCGTTTCCTAGCACTGCACACAATATCATCACTGCCTTCCTCTGCTCGAGCCTGTCTCCTGCCTGGGAGCTCACTCCCAAATCTAGAGTTTTCTGTACTACTGCTTAGTCGCCTTTTGTGTCCCTTTTTAACAAGGGGTAAGTTTCCAGTTTGAGAACCAAGGCCATTACAATGTTCAGCTCTGCAGCCTTTCTTGTTTAACACCCTTGAAGACTCAGAAGACTGCTCTCCACTCGATCTATGTAGTCTGTCTTCCCGTTCTGACCCACTGCTGATCACAGATGTATCAGTCTCAAGAAAAGACTCTGGGTTCCATTGCACTCCCATCAGTGCCAAATCCTGCTGGAGAAGTCCCCTGGCTTCCTCCACAATGAGGGAAGCTGCTTCTCTTTCAGTTAAACCTTTCATTCCAGCCATCCAGATGCTGCGCACAGTCCGACGCTCCTCTGCTGATTCTTCATCTTCATCCACAGCCCTACGAACACTATGGGAAAGGTAACAGACAGACGTAAACATTCATGCATAAAATAACAAACAACACAAGGAGATGGCACTATTTTCCCCAGTCCCATTTCATTTAATTTCACAGCTTCCTAGCTTCACAGCAGTACTATATCCAAAATACAATGCACTTAATAGGAAATAACCAGTTACTTCCTATTAAGTGGTTCAGTTTTCTCAGCCTAATACCTGGTTCAGTTTTCTGTATGTGAATTGATGCTGAATAAAGATATTACTGCCTGTATACCCAGAAGCATTCCCAGGTTTCCATGCCCAAGTGTGTACCTCAGATGAGCCCCACCTCCCTCCTAGGGGAAGATTCAGGGTCTGAATCAATCCTTCATGCAGTTTTCCAAAGTGAGGAAACTTCAGAAGCATGAACCAGACAAGTGTCACAGCACAGTCCAACAAGTACATGATCAAGGAAGCTTGTCATTGCACCAACAGGAAAACCACAAGAGAATCTCAAATGAAATACAGTAATAAACCATCAACTCCTTTGATCATAAGGTGGAGCTGCCTTTTAGAGGCAGGAAAAAGTCTTCAGAAAGCATTAACAATTCACTCAAGACTGAACAGCACATTGAAAAGAGGAATAAGAAGAAAATTTTGGTCTCACAAACTTAGGCTGCAAATAAAAGATGCTTCTATTAATTTCAACATAATCATGGAATGACTGTAAGCAGTCAGAAAGACCTACAAGCTATTTCTAACTAACGCTTGACACCAAGTACCTAAAAGTTGCCACATTATATTACAGGTTTCATCCTGTAATCTTTCACCTGACAAACTCTTTTACTTGACTTGTGGACTTTGTGATTTCTCACCTTTTAAATGGTACTGAATCCTTCAGAGCAGTTGCCACCTCATCAGGACTGGCTTTAGCAAGATCAGCTACTGTGACAAAGCCAGCGTTGTAAAGCGTCCTTGCACGCTGTGCATTCAGCAGGGACACTCGTACCAGGTCACAAAGCTCCCTGTGAACCCCAAAAGTGAGGCGGCTCTGGAACTGAGAGAGCAGCAGCTCCATGTTGTGCCAGCCCAGTCGATTACAGAAAACCGTTACCATTCCTGGAACACAGAATTACAGCAATGCCTTAACTCCAGTACCAGTTCTACAAAGCTGAATCCATATTTCCCCCTCATCTGATCTTCATTCCCTTTACATTTCTGACCTTCCCATTACTTACAGGAACTAACTCATCTTCATTGTACCTATGAGTAGGAGCTGGTCTTGCAGAACTCAATCTCATAGCAGCCTTCCAGTATCTGAAGGGGTCCTATAGGGATGCTGGGGAGGGGCTCTTCATTAGGGACTGCAGTGACAGGACAAGGGGTAACGGGTTCAAACTTAAACAGGGGAAGTTTAGATTGGATATAAGGAAGAAATTCTTTACTGTAAGGGTGGTGAGGCACTGGAATGGGTTTCCCAAGGAAGTTGTGAATGCTCCATCCCTGGCAGTGTTCAAGGCCAGGTTGGACAGAGCCTTGGGTGACATAGTTTAGTGTGAGGTGTCCCTGCCCATGGCAGCGGGGTTGGAACTACGTGATCTTAAGGTCCTTTCCAACCCTAACTATTCTATGATTCTAATCTAGAATTAACTAGTTTATCAGTGAGGCATAGATTCTGAATGACACTGCTTTTTCAAAGATGCTGATCTTGAAAGTGTGAAGCACATGCATATCCTGTAACACGAGTCCGAGGAACCACACACTGAAGTAGACAGAAAAAGCAGTGATGAGAGGCACTAGAAGAAGCTACAGATCTTTGAGGAAAGCCAGCACTGATGTCCATAAGAGCAGAACTTGGCCTCTAGATCTTGGCCTTCAGTTACTGAGAGCATCACAGGAGGTAGCAAAGTCTGTGATAAAGGTTACAACTGCAGTTCCAGCAGATGGAAGGTGTTAAAGAGCAGAGCAAAGATAGTTTCTTACTCACACATTGCATCTTCAGAACATGAAAATAACAGAAAGACACACATTTCTGACTAGTTTTACAGTGATTATGGAATACAACTTTTATCCTCTCTTAACTATATGTTATGTCAATAGTTCATTTTACCTCCAAAATTACTTTTGTGAAAATATGAATACTGGGAATAGAGAATTATGAAACTGCTACAACAAAAAGTTATTTCTACTACCAGAATTAATTTGAACGACTCTGCATCACTTGGTGTGACCTTTTCATTTTGGGGCTTTGACTCATGCTCAACCCACATACAAGGTTTTGCAAATCAAGCTAAAAATGTCTTAAAAATTGAAGACCCACTTACGGAGTAATAGAGGACTTAGGCATGTCTCATCCGCATGGTGGGCTGTTACTTTTACTGCTACACAGCCCTCTTAAGGAAATGAAGTTCAAGGTGACAGCTATCTGTCTCCTTGTTATATAGTGATAAATGACCCAGAAACTACTCACACTGTTTCGAAAATTACAAACTTATACTTTCTGGCCAATTAACATTGCAAGCAGGAGAAAGCCATGTTAACTCTTAGAGACTCCAAGCTTTACCCATATTGCAAGGTACTCTTTCCTGATAGAGCAAAGCTTCGGGATGGACTTGTACTTATTTCCACACTTAGTATTGAACAAACCATATTCGTGCACAGCACACAGATGGTTTCCACAGACCTCAGCATGCTACAGCACTGCTTGACTCCCCTCAGCTGACCCCCTTCCCACAGCACACTCTGTGGTTCCATCTCAAAGCAGGGGCAACCGCAGATGAAGCTATCAAGCTGGAAGTGGTCTTACAAGACTGCTTGTTGTTAGTACCACACTGTGACAATCTTATCTGGAAGGAAAGAAAACAGACTAGCCTACAACTCCTGGAGTATTTTGCCCTGACAACTCACCTGCATAGGTGGCAGCAGATTGCTGCAAGGATTGAAGCTGGCCACGACTGCAGCCGTATTTCTTTGTCATATCCTTCAAGGGAACCTCACTGATTAAATCCAGAAGGGCAAGACTGGTGAAAAACCTGTAGTAGTAGTACACATGGACATAAAATCATCAAGGGCAGATTAGTGTACATGGTAAAATGTACCATGATAGCATAGTACTAACAGCATAGCACACAAAAGAAACAAAGAAGGTGGCTTCCAAAAATATCAGCACAAACATCTTATGCCAGCAGTGTCCAGAGCAAACCAGATTCAGTCTCTCTGAGCTATCAGCTCACTCAGCAAGAGAGACAGATCCGGGAAACAGACACAAAGCCTGTTCACGCCACATGTTATAGCCTCTAATCTTCACACGTTCACACCAATCTGTGGCTACCTTTTGTGGATGGCCATTTGTCTATGCTGTTTCTCTGTTCTAGCGATGATTTTGCCCTTTACAGAGCGAGCCAGAAAACCTTCTTCAATCCCCACCAGCTCAGCCACACGTTTCATTGAGGCAGGCAGCTTCTCCCATAAACAGAGAAACTGGTACCAATCAATTGCAGTCCACTCCTCATACACTGGGGTGACCTAAAGAAAGGAAGACAATGCAAAATCCTATTTCAGAGAAACAAACAGAACAGAGTAAACAAAAGTACAGCCTAGGGAATGTGGTTGGAGCATCCTACACGCTACTCAGAGGCACTGAGCCATAACCATATACCCTGAAGAAAGAAAAGCTCTTTTAACCTAGTTTTTTCATATTTGTACTGATGAGATCTGACCCATGGGTACTCTAATGACCAAACAATCTGGAATCTTGGTCAGATTGCTCCCTACATCCAAGCCACTAGAAGATGTTTAAATTTCATCTTTATTTTTCTTTAACAGAACTAAGCTTTATGCTGTTTTTAACAAAACTGACAGCTAGGTATTAAAACCAGTAGCAACCACACTAACCACTGCCACAGCATCTGACAAAGCCAGAGGGATCATAGCCCTTGCCAGAACTTGCTGAAGCTTTCATTTACCTGGAGTACAAGAAAACTCAGCTTTGATTACCACTAAGAAAAAAGCCACCCGGAGCATTCAAACACTTTTGGGCAGAAAAGCAATTTTGTTATAGCTCAGTCAGCACAGAGTCAGTGTCAGTAAGAGGAGACAAAATGTCTTCATATCTGCATCAATATACTGCAAGATTAATGAGTTTGAAACAGCTAATAGTTCTTGGGGAATATTTAACATAACACAAAATACCAGATGTCTATATAGCTGTAAATCATCCATGCCCCTTCCTCTGCTGCTAAGAACAAACGTTGTTAAGGTTGGGGATTGGGTTTTGTTGTTTGCTGCTCTTTTTTGTTGCAAGTTCTTCTTGACTAGTAAATACATGCTTTAATCCGCTTGCCTAAAATACAAGGTGCTGGAATTCAAGTTTTCTGTTCATAACAAGTAGAAGATTCAAGCCTTAAAGAATTAAGAAGCATTATGTCCCTTAAATTCCCTTTAGACTATAAGGAACAATTCTTTAAAAACTAAAGAAGAGCCATAAAAACCAATCTAACCTTCATCCTTGGAAATGAACAGACTTGCAAGGAAGTGTTTTAGGCTAGCTAACGGAGGGGAATCTCAAGAACATGCTGTTCAACAGTGTATTTGACTAAAAATAACATTAGACATGCTGCATCAGACATGTAACGAAAAAGTACAAGGTAAAAAACTCTGTTGCCATCACTGTCTTTGATTTATCAGCCTGGGAAAGAAAATTCACTTTATACTTAAGGAGGTTAAGGGCAACGATCAAATTTTGGATGATGACTGTATGATGGACCTCTGGCAGTCATGAATACTAAGTTGTTCACTGAAATTCCATCTTGTTTCTTCAGTAATCTTCACAGGTTCATGGCTTCCTCTCTGAAGGTCTTAAATAGCATTGTTTAGCTTAGGTGTTTGTGCCCATGACCAACTTCGGGACACATTCCCCTCAAAAGATTTATCATGCTTCTTCCTTTAGCCCTGGAAGCATCACCAGGCAAGTAAACCAAAACAGAGATGAATTTCACTGCTACTGAACTGAAGAAAGGCCCACCCATAGGAAGACAGCAGTGTAGTTCTCTGAGGCTTTTTTGTAGGCAAAATAGATGATAAAACCCCAAAGGTTTTCTGAGCCTGCAGAAGTAATCTGAGATGCAGCCTGCTGATTCCAAACACACAGCAAACCAATTTTGAGTGTCTCAGAAAAAATACCATTATTCTACACACCAAAAACGTACAATGTTCCAAAATCTTTCAAAGTCAGGAGTGGCCATAATGGGCTTAGATGGGTATAGAGCACCTGCTTCCACAACACAAACTATGGGAGCAGACTAGTGCTGAAGGACATTCAGATGAGTGAAGCAGAGCACAAAACACCTCCCTGCATTCACGGAGCCCTTGAGTTTTGGCAGGACAAAATACGAAACACAAAAGGGGGAACCTACCAGGTAGACAATATGTAGATCATTCTCCAGAACAAAGCTTTTCATAGCTCGCTGCAGGTCAGCAAAGATTTCCATGGCTTCAGTTGGTGAAAGAGAAGAGGAAAGAGTAGCTGAGCCAAGATGTGTTGGATGATAAACCTTCGCTGCGTAAAAAAGAAAACAAAACCACAGAGGAACATTGAAGTGCAAGTTTCTATTTCACTTTCAGGCTGCAAAGTATTTTATAGATATCAATTCTACTCACTTTTCCCAACTGCTTTCTCAAGAAGAAATAGCATATTTTTCCATTCTGAAGGAAAACTGAAACAATAAAAGGTTTAGACTTGCCTAAGTCTAACCCAGCCTTTTTCAGAGGCCTAATCACAAGCTTCTATCCCTTTAACTAGTCAGACTAACAGCTGTGACAACTCTTTGAACTAAAACACTGGAATCCCATCTGCCATCCCGCCTAGGAGATATAATTTTTGAGTATTTCTTTCTTAGGAACACAAAATATCTCCTATCATCTTAAAAAAGAGGTGCAAACAACTTGCAATGGGGATTTTCATGGGGATTACCTGACATTACAGTCACATCCTTAGCCATTTTAAGAAAATCAGGAAAAAGTGCAACCATGTACACCAAGCAGCAGCTCTAGAAGAGACTTGTGTTCTCTTAGAATGCATTGGTTCTTCTTGAGAAAGACAAAAATCACA